>JASDQU010025108.1:9784-29898 GCA_032191745.1 Picea mariana
AGGTTTCCCCCTCGAAGAGGCCTGTGAACATTGTTATCTGAATCAAGTGCTATTTTTGTTCAAGTGTTATTTCTGTTGCTATTTCGTATATCATTTCTGTGTATTGTGAAGATTATGTTGGATATTATACTGTTACTCTGTTATTTCTAGCATTTCGTTTCTGTTCTGCATATTTTATATATCTGGTATCTTGCAAAGATACCTCTACACATACATAACAAATATCAAAAACCGGTCACAGCATATATAGATTAGACATCATAAAACATTAAAAAAAAGCACATGTAAACATCACATAGACCCCAAAATGTATACTCATATATATATAAATCGGTCACCAGTGCCATCAAAATGTTTACATACAAAAAATCATATATAGAATGTGCAGGCCAGTATAACACCTCGGTACGAAATGGGCTCACTAGCCTATATACAAAAATACATAGAGCACCACTCAAGGTGCTTCTAGAGAACCACCTCCTGCCCCTCCCTTAGGTGGTGGTCCCCCACCCACTATTGGTCCCTCCAGACCAGGAGGTAACCATCCGGTCATAGCAGTACTTTCTACTGTTGCTTGTCGTACCACATCCCACCATGGTAGTGGAACCCCCACACACTGCTCTAGGATGCCCTCATCCTAGATACATGACCACATGCCCTCAGGCATTCCCTGTAGCACCACCTCCAGGCGGCGACAAATATCCTCAAAATATGCTCCGGCATCCGCCAGAGGAGCATGGTATGGCCCGACACCTAGGTCATCAAACCGACATCTCCTCATTGCTCTCTCATCCTCAGCTAGTATTTCCCTAGCATCCTCATGCCACAATCTCTCTCCTACATGCAGCCCTCCCTGTGGAGGTCTCCCCGGCTCCTGGCAAGTCGACACCCTCAGCAACTAAACCTCACACCCGCGAGGTGCCACATCTGCACATACAAACAACCAAACGATAGTATCAGTGTCTATACCATATCCACATGTCATGCTATCTCAAAAAATATATATATCAAACTCATAAACATACCTCGATGATCAAAAACCTCCCCTGGAAGTAACACCATGTCTGGATCACCCCGGAAGTCAACACCAGCGTAAGGATACTGCAGTATAACCTGCAGCATCTGCCACCACACCTACGTCGCCTCAGCCATGAAGAAGTGGCTGCCCTCGCCACCACCATGGAAAAC
Organism: Picea mariana; assembly: GCA_032191745.1. Lineage (NCBI taxonomy): Eukaryota > Viridiplantae > Streptophyta > Pinopsida > Pinales > Pinaceae > Picea > Picea mariana. Next base: position 10,973 of record JASDQU010025108.1, read on the forward strand.
CAAAATAGTCACCCACTACCTCAGTCGTGGTTCTCATGCCCCAGGAACTCCCAATAAAATTCTAGGGTGCAACATAGGCACCCTCTCCAAGAACCAGGCCACTAGGATGGACCCAAAGGAAAAGTCCCCTTTATCAATGGATCGACAGTGGTCCAGCTACCCTTACATCCTAGCATGTAGCGTAAGCCCCCAGGAAAAGTGCTCATTGTCTAGTACCCTCTCCATAATAATCAGCTGACCACCACTGATCCACTAAGTCGCGAGGGACCCATAAACCCTCACAATCATCGTTGCTATACAGCGATGCACTAGAGCATCCATCGCCCTAATGCTCACAATGGAGCCTGACATAAAGTTTTCACTGGAACAGTACCTTGGCCCACTATCACTAATGCCATGTCCGCAGGTAACATCAGTTCTACCGGTAGGGGCGTTCCCTGAAATGGGAGCCCAGTCAAAAAATATATATCCTCCACCGTAGTGAAGGCAATCTGCTCTCCCCGCACCATAAAACAATGCAGGTTCAGACTCCACATCTGGATAAGAAACTGTAGGAGATACTTCTGCACTCGTATCAATGGGTACTCAAAGAACTTCAACAACTCATAGGCTACCAAAGTAGCACGAACCCTCGGCTCCTAAATCGCCACTACATCCCTCAGCTGGGACCAATTCCGCTCTCACTAACCGACTGGAATTGTGCCAAATGATCGCCTGCAGCCACACAAAATAGTCCTAGGTCAGCCACATTGACCATAAAAAGCATAAAAATATAAGTTTTACACCCGTCAACCTTTCCCCCAAGGCGCGACCATTTAACCCATAGGCACGCACACATGCACGCCTGTTCACCCCCAGGTGTGCACGTATGCGCGCCTGTTCACTCCACAGGTGTGCACTCAGGCACACCTATTCATCCCACAGGCACGCATGCGTGGGTGCCTACTCACCCTATAGAGGCACCTCAATGCACCCCTATCACAAACACATGTGTGCATTAAAGCACGCCTGTCCACTACACAGTTGCACACACATGCACGGTTGTGTAGCCAACAAGCACACACATAATTCATGCTTTTTTCCCCCTCACGAGCCTCCTGCAAACTCATCGACTCCACCAGTCCACGATTTCACCTCTCCCCAAGGCCATATCCCAGTTTGGGAGACAGTTCCCCAAGCCATAACTGAAATCCCCTTCTTTTACCCTCCACCAGGCATACAATATTTCCAAGTAGTTGCAATGCTTACCCTCCCTAATATTGCATTAGCAATTCTAGTTTGGTATTTACATCCACCAGAGATGGTCCCTCGACCATCCCTTCCCCCCCAAATGGAAGGAATCCCAATGATGATTCCCATACTCACTCCCACCATACCCTCTAAACCCTCACTCACTACCCTCCCTGCCACAGCTAGGGGCAGGAGAAATAAGAAGGAGCCCACAGCTCCACTTCCCCCGTGCGTCCAACCCCCTTGCGTGCTATGTGAGAAATATGGACACCAAACCAACAACTTCCCATCTCTACCGGAGTTATCGAAATTGATTCCACTCAATCAAAATCCATCAACATCGCCACTATAGCAAGTACTTCCACTACCGCCCCTCACTCAAGTAGTAAAGGGTTGTGAACCAAATTCACTTGTGCTATATGTTTAGAATATGGACATTATACCCACCATTGCCCATCACTACCTCGCTTCTGGTAGAGATTAGTCGCAGTACACCAAAGCTTCCAGAACGAACCCAATCCAGCTACATCATCCCTACCAAATATCACTGACATCCATTATGTCACAACTTTAGTCAATGAATGTATGAGGTGCCCTTGCTCTCTATGTGAATCCTTAGATCATTTTACATACCAATGTCCTATGATCATTGAATACATGCAACGCCAATTGACCCTGATTCGAACCCCTACAGAATCGATGGTTGACCTTACCATGTCACTAGAAATTCTTCATATCATTTCTCCCAAACCCAAGGCCCTCCCTATGCCTCTATGGTTCTTGGATGACTTATCTGAGGATTCACCCCCAAATCCCCCCAATTATCCCATTCATTTCCCTATGGAAATTTTACATCCAACTATCACGGGTACTCCTCAGTACTTCAATATTTGTTTTATGTTGAGTGAACCATAAAAATTTCATTGTGTTGTTCCCCCTGCTTCTTCATCACCAAGGGACAGCCACATGGTGATAGTCACAGATATCACTCCTTACAACCCCTTGTATTCTCATCAATTCCACAGTGACGAGGACATACTCGAAGAGTTAAACACCCCCGACTACCCATGGGATGCGTTACACCACCGAGCGCTCTTCTTTCCATAGGAAGCCTCCACACCTCCTAACCAACACCCCATATATGCAGTCGAAACGGAATATTTTATCCCATCAGGGCCTATCGACTGGTTCAATAACCCCATTCCTGTCACTGATGCTTTTGAAGAAGGCAACATGGCCAACATTTCCCTGACCATCAAAATCGATATTCCATCAAAAATGGAGTCGTCGAGGATATCACCATTGGCGTTACTTGCACTCCTCAAGAAATCACCACCTATAAAGCTCTCTTCCAAGAATATCGGGATATTTTTTCCTGGTCATACACAGAAATGCCTGGCCTTGATCCCTCTATCATCAAATATCGCATTGACACCTGGTCTAATATCACCCCAGTTCATTGAAAATAGCGACTGCTACACCCATCCAAAGCAGCTGCCATCAAAGTTGATATTGACAAACTATGCATGGTTGGGTTCATCTACCCCATCACCTATACATCATGGGTTTCCAATCCTGTACCTGTTAACAAAAAATAGGGCACTATCCACGTTTGCATGGACTTTCGCGATATCAATCACACATGTTCAAAAGACAACTTTTTAATGCCTTTCATTGATCAAATTATCGACGACTATGCAGGCCACAAGGCTCTATCCTTCATGGATGGTTTCTCTGGTTATAATCAAATCCAAATCCACCCAACCGATCAATACAAAACAACATTCACTACCCCTTGGGGTACTTTTTCATATTGGGTCATGCCTTTTGGCTTAAAGAATGCTGGCACAACTTTCCAATGGGCTATGACATACACTTTTCACGATCTGGCTCATATCATCCTTGCATACTTGGATGACCTCACAGCTTGATCCAAGAAGTGCACCCAACATCTTGATGATTTACAAATCATCTTCCAATGGTGTCATCAGTACAACATCCGCTTGAACCCCCTCAAGTGTGTATTATGCATCATTGCAAGGTGCCTCCTCAGATTCATTGTTTTCCAAAGTGATATTACTGTGGACCCCCTCAAAGTCCAAGCCATCACAGAAATTCCACCTCCCCAGAATTTACATCAACCCCAGAGCCTACAAGGAAAATCTAACTTTCTATGGCAATTTGTCCCAGACTACACCACTCGCGCACACGGTTTCCTTCGCTTACTACGCCATGAAATCCCATTTCACTAGGATGAACATGCCCAAAAAGCATTTGACGATCTTAAAATGGTGCTATCTAATGCCCCTTTAATTGGTTCCCCCGACTATAATCATGACTATATCCTCTACATATCAGCATCAGCTGTCCCAGTAGTAGGAGTTCTCATACAAATTTGTGATGACGATCATGAGCACGTCATTTACTACGTTAGTAAAAACCTCTCTGGGCCAACCTTGAAGTACAAACACGAAGATAAACTAAAACTAGCCCCTGTAGTCGTCCTCACAGTCCGAAAACTATGTCATTACATTCTTCTTCACACGACTAAGGTCGTAGCAGATTTCAACCCTATGCAATACTTGCTCAGTCATCGTCAAATTAATGGAAAATTTTCCCAATGGATCATTATCCTTCACGAGTATGATCTTGAATTCTCAACACCCAAGAGCAAGAAATCTCTCATCCTTGCCGAACTTGTCATGGCCATCTCCTCTGATACTACCAGTGCCCCCGTCAATACTGACTTTCCCGATGAACATCTCTTTTACATCACTTCGAATGATCCTTGGTACAATGACCTCTTCATCTACCTGCGAACCCAAAAGTTCGGTAACCACCTCTCATGAGATGATCATCATCGTATTCACCACCAGGCCCCTCGCTACCTCCTCATCCGAGACATCTTATACCGACGAGGGGTCGACACCATACTTTGTTGATGCTTGACTATTGACGAGGCCGATAGAGTCTTCAACGATTGCGACGGCGACGCATGTGGAGGCCATCTTTTGGGAATGTCCACTACTTAGAAAATCATCCGAGCAGGTCATTTTTGGCCTACATTATTTCATGATTGCATTCATGTCATGAAACGATGTGAGAAATGGCATTTTTATGCCAACAAAGCACGATCACCACTTGCACTTCTTCACCCAGTCATTACTACCGACCCTTTTTGTAAATGGGGCATTGACTTCATGAATTGTAATCCCCCCTCCAGGAATGGCCACAAATACATTGTTGTCACAGTCAATTACTTCACAAAATGGGTAGAAGCTATGCCCACCTTCAACAATACCGCTGACACTGCAACACGTTTTTTCTTTAACCACATTATATCCCGCTTTGGAGTACCCCTCCAACTAGTTTCTGATCATGGGAAGCACTTCGAGAATGATATTTTCGTTGAACTCTCATCTCTGTTAAGATTCTCCCAGGAGTTTGCCTCACCATATTACCCTCATTCTAACGGACAGGTCGAAGCAGTTAACAAGGTTCTCAAGACCATGTTACAGTGCATGGTTAATAAACATAAGACCAATTGGCATCATATGTTATTTTATGCACTATGGGCTTATCGTACGGCCATGAAAACAACCACAGGTTTCACACCATTTCATCTAGTCCATGGGGTTGAGGCCACTCTTCCCATCGAGTGAGAAATTCCCACCTTATGCACTGGAATTGAGCTATTACCCGACACTGCTCCAATGGAGTAGCGCTTGCTGAACTTAGAGTCCCTGGATGAAGATAGTCAATCTTCATTACAGAACAATGAGGCAGCCAAAAAATGGTCAATGGCCACCTTTGATTGCCATGTCAACCTTCGCTCATTCCACGAAGGCAACCTCGTCCTTGCTTACAATATCGCTCACAATATCCTTGGTCATGGAAAATTCGAGTCATTATGGCATGGCCCCTATATTATTCAACATAGCCTCACCAAAGGCGCTTACATCCTAACCTCTCCCGAAGGCTTCTCTCTCAAAGAACCCATCAATGGGTTATACTTAAATAAATTTTATGCCTAAGCATAGCAATTCTACTTTAGGTTATTTCTTTTATAGTGTTTTTAATCTTTTTTTCCATCCATCACGTCTAAACTATCATTTGTGCTATTGATATATGCTTCCTCCACCGGCCTACCACATTGGTTATGCCGACAGCATCAGCCGTTGGACACACAATCTCGCTTCGACAGCTTGGGCCCTCTATACCCCCTCACATGAAATGCTCCATTCGAGCGGCATATGTTTGGGTTCAGCCACCAACAACCAAGCCGAATACACTATTATCATTGGCCTCCTTGTCGATGCCCATCATCATCATATTCATCACCTTAGCATCTTTCTCAACTCTCAACTAGTTGTTCTCCAACTCAACAATGTGTACCATGTCCACGATCCTTGCCTCTTTTGCAAATACCTGCAGGTTAGACTTTTATCTTGACATTTTAATTTCATTACATTTACACATATTCCAAGATAATTGAATCAAATTACAGATAACTTGGCTAACATGGTGTTATATTGGCATATATCACATCAAGATACCTCTACACATACATAACAAATATCAAAAACCTGTCACAGCATATATAGATTAGACATCATCAAACTTTAAAAAAAAACACATGTAAACATCACATAGACCCCAAAATGTATACTCACATATATATAAATCGGTCACCAGTGCCATCAAAATGTTTACATACAAAACATCATATATAGAATCTACAGGCCAGTACAACACCTCGGTACAAAATGGGCTCACCAGCCTATATAAAAAAATACATAGAGCACCACTCAAGGTGCCTCTAGAGCACCACCTCCTACCCCTCCCTCAGGTGGTGGTCCCCCACCCACTACTGGTCCCTCCAGACCGGGAGGTAACCATCTGGTCATAGCAGCACTTGCTACTGCTGCTTGTCGTACCACAGCCCACCACGGTGGCGGAACCCACACACACTTCTCCAGGATGCCCTCATCCTAGATACGCGACCACATGCCCTTAGGCATGCCCTATAACACCGCCTCCAGGCGGTGGTGAATATCCTCAAAATCTTCTCCGGCATCCGCCAGAGGAGCATGGTATGGCCCGACACCTGGGTCATCAAACTGACGTCTCCTCATTGCTCTCTCATCCTCAGTTGATCTTGCCCCGACGTCCTCATGCCTAGATCTCTTTCCTACCTACAGCCCTCCCCGTGGTGGTCTCCCCAGCTCCTGGCGAGTAGGCACCCTCAGCAACTCAACCTTGCACCCGCAAGGTGCCACATTTGCACATACAAACAACCAAACGATAGTATCAGCATCTATACCATATCCACATGTCATGTTATCTCAAAAAATATATATATCAAACTCATAAACATACCTCAATGATAAAAAACCTCCCCTGGAAGTAACACCATGTCTAGATCACCCCGAAATTCAACACCGGCGTAAGGATACTGCAGTATAACCTGCAGCATCTGCCGCCACACCTACACCACCTCAGCCATGAAGAAGTGGCCACCCTCGCCACCACCATGGTGAACCAAAATAGTCTACCACCACCTCAGTCATGGCTCTCACACCCCAGGAGCACCCAATAAAATTCTAGGGTGAAACATAGGCACCCTCTCCAAGAACCAGGCCACTAGGATGGACCCAAAGGCAAAGTCCCATGTATCAGTGGATCGATAGCAGTCCATATACCCTACCATCCTAGCATGCAGCATAAGCCCTCAGGCAAAGTGCTCACTGGATAGCACCCTCTCCATAATACTTAGTTGACCACCACTGATCCACTAAGTCGTGAGGGACCCATAAACCCTCACAATCATCATTGCTATATAGCGATGCGCTAGAGCATCCATCGCCCTAATGCTCACAATGGAGTCGGACATAAAGTTTTCCCTGGAACAGTACCTCTGGCCCACTATCACTAACGCCACATCTGCAGGTAACATTGGCTCTACCGGTAGGGGCGTTCCCTGAAATGGGAGCCCAGTCAAAAAATATATATCCTCCACCGCAGTGAAGGAAATCTGCTCTCCTTGCACCATAAAACAATGCAAGTCCAGACTCCACATCTGGATAAGACATTGTAGGAGATACTCCTGCACCCGTATCAATGGGCACTCAAATAACTTCAACAACCCATATAGCACGAACCCCCGACTCCTCAATCACCACTACATCCCTCAGCTAGGACCAATTCCACTCTCGCTAACCGACTGGCATTGTGCCAAATGATCGCCTGCAGCCACATAAAACAGTTCTAGGTCAGCCACATCGACCATAAAAAACATAAAAAGATAATTTTTACACCCGTCAACCTTGCCCCCAAGGCGCGTCTGTTTAACCCACAGGCACGCACACATGCACGCCTGTTCACCCCATAGGTGTGCACGTATGCACACTTGTTCACTCTACAGGCATGCACTTAGGCATGCCTATCCATCCCACAAGCACGCATGCATGCGCGCCTGCTCACCCTATAGGGGCACCTCCATGCGCCCCTGTCACAAACACAGGTGTGCATTAAAGTGTGCCTGTCCACTGCACAGTCACGCACACATGCGCGACTATGTAGAATACAAGTGCACACATAATGCATGCCTTTGTCCCCCTTATGGGTGCCCCCATGCACGGCTATTCAGATGACAGGTGCGCACTTGTGCGCGCATATTTCTAGATTCTGTCCACTTGGGGGCCCACACCCATAAAACCCCCTGTACGGCCCTCTGTACAGGCCCTGCCCAGAAATGAAAAACCTACTTCTATGCAGGACAATAAGACTACAAACCTAAAGCTCACTAATCCTGAATTGGCTACCTCACTCTCCCAGAATCTCCAAATCTCCTCTGAATACCTCTCGTCCAGTCACTCTGGCAGCAAGTACAAATGAGGTGGCAATGTGGGCCCTACATCTATATATAGGTCTTTTCGCCAAACTTCCAATCACCATTCTGGGAGCTCTGGGTGTCTGTTCTTCAATACATCTTTAGCCACGAGATCAGCATCCCATCATCTACATTAAGACAGTCCCCGAGCCACTTTTCATCCTTAGCCTATGGGGTGCCATTTTTTCATACCCCGTCTAGGTACGCATGCTCATGTTCAAAATTATCAAATACATGCTCATATATTCGATTATATTCAGATATTGTTCACGTCGGGTATTTAGTTTTCATGTGTGCAGGTACTTGGTCATCATACATCAACGCAACCCCTTCAGGTATATAATCAGCACTAGCATGTAATCATTCCCTCTAACTCTCAATTTCATCTCCAGTCACACCCTCTAACATTTTCCTCTAGGATATCCATCTCCAGCTCTGTAGTACCAACACCTCCATTTGCATCTTAGGTACTATCACCTAGTAGCACTCTCCCCCACATGAGTTGTCTCATTCATAGCACCCTTTTTCACTTTGACACTCATGCTTTTTTTCAAACCCTTTAGGGATGGGTGTCCCGATAGTCTTACATCATGTCATGAATCAGCCACATACTCCTTCTCCTTATTTTGCTATATTTCCCACCGGACTCCCCAATTATCTCTTCAAGGTTCTCTTTTTTACTGCACCTCCGCAGTGTCATGAACCCTCCATTTCATCCACAATCAGTTTTTCCCTCTGCAAATTTCCCTCCATTTCATCTACCTCATACAAAAACCCACCCATGGGGCCCCCACCTTCCACCAATTCTCCAAACTAATGGTGCCCTCACCGGCCCAACCATATTACATTGGGGCACCTGTATCTGTAGTTGTACAATCATCCCAAATCATTCTTTATTTATTGTACAAAAGCCTTTATTTCCAGCATTTCCATACCTTTTTGTCGTCACCTTTGGCGACCTTCCTCCCTTTTTGGCAAATGCAACCCATGTCACCCTTGGTTGGGACACTCCTTATCATCTACCCTTTTTGAAATCGTCCATATACTCCGAGTATCCCACAGGCCACTTACCTCTGCCCTCTGATTTTGTTCACTTTGTCCTACCTCTGGCACAACTTCTCCTATGTCTTGCTGTCCCCCTAACACTCGACCTAGTTGAATGGTTTCGGCCACTTATACTTTGTATCTTCCCCCAACCAAGGGAAGTCTTGAGTCTTCATACATCTTGACTTCAACCATGTACCTCCTTCAATTCCTAAACTCACCTAGTAGATTTCATGAATCCCTTTGCTTCTGGGAGTCACGTCCCCCTTTTTGTCGACATCAGCGTAGTTTTCCAGAAGTGCAACAGTATCTTGACTCTCATTACCTTTTCACTAAGAGATCTCATATGGCATAGGGAGAACCATAATTTCTCCCTGTTGTCATTGACCCCCGTAACATTTGACTTCAACACTTTCTCATGTTACAGTGGGTCTTACTTTGCGACTATTGCAGTTATTTCTTATATTTGTCGAAGACCTCTAAACTTGGCTGGGCTATCAATGCCTACAAAATCCGTGATATTTCTTACAAATGTCACTACCTACCATTCAAAGTATGTTCCTCCATAGAATTTTCTTTTGCCTTTATCACAACTTCCCCCGAAGGCGCTGCAGTTGTCTACATCAACACATCATTCCTTTTTTGAGTTACATGACACGAGCATGGGGCATGCTCACCTCATTTGTACACAGTTTATTTTTACACACCTTATGGAAGGTTTGGTTCTACAGGTTCCCTTCTCCCTCCAACAGGTAACTCTTGACAATCCCACTATCGCTCTCTCTTACAATGGAAATCTTAGTAAAAGAAACATTGATGGATTTTGGCTATATGTATTCTCCTAACCTCGTCCATCAGGGGGCATCTATTATCACTGAAATTTCGTCTGCAAATGGTTACAAGAATTCAACATCGCCAAACAGTTATGAGGTCACCCATGGCCAAAACTTACCACAAAATCATTTCCAAAAGGTCAAAAACTATACAACCAGTGACAAAATTAAAGTGCGCTATGACTACATAGGGCACGCACACACATGCGCGAAACATAAACGCAGGAAAAGCACACATGTGCCCGATGCATGACTGTGGTCGCAAAAAGCCACACACATGTGAGAACGGTGCATTTATGAGAGTGGTCAGCCTCCCACCCACTTCTGGTCCAGCTTCCAAGTTGATTTGACACTTAAATCTGGACTGGATCCAACTGGGTGGTTGGTCAAAGACCTAGAAATGCCCCAATTAGCCTCTTTACACATTACAAGCTGGTTGAACAATACCTCAAAGAAGTGCTATAAAAAGGCCATGGGTGCACTTCATTTTTCAAGGAATTTCATTAGAAAAGTTATGCTGCCACTATTCTCTTGAGGAATCCTTTATTCTCACCAAGAGTATACTAGCATCATTACATTGGGCAATCCATCTCACCCCTTGAGTGGATTAGCAAGGAATTATTTCACCATTTTCATTTTCAAAGTTGTAAGAAGAGCTTATTTGTGGGGGTCCAAGAGCCCTCCCTTGGAGGAAGAAGGGACTCATAGTCCTCTTTCTTCTTGGTGTTTTCTTTCACTAATATCAACCTTACCATTGGTGACATGGGTCTTATTGTTTCTTTTGTCCTTATGTGCGTATGTTCATTAGTTTAGTTGTTATTTTATTTCTTAGTTTAATTCTTAGTTTTTCTTTTATATTTCTTTCTCTAACCCTTTTCCTTACAGCTGTCCTCCTTAGAAAACCCAACTAAGCTTGCAAGCACCTCTATTTTTCTCACTAAGGTGATGAAAGAGATGAAACACTATTGTAAGAAAGAGAAAAAATGAGAGTATCAAGAGAGACCCGTTGGAGGGAGAGGGGAAACTATAGTACCCAACCTTTCACAATGTGTGAAAAATAAATTGTGTATAAACAAGATGAGCATGCCCCATGCTCGCATCATGTAACTCAAAAAATGTGGAATACAGTAGCTGAAACAGTGTGTTGGTGTAGATCACTGCAACGCCCTCCGGGGTGGTTTCATAATGACAGAGGACAATTCTGATGATGAAAAAACTCTGAAAAAGGAAGTAAGGACACCTGTGAGAGGTGTCGATGATACACAAGCATTGATATCCTATCAAATTTTAGAGGTCTTCAGCATATATGAAAACAACTGCAATAGTCACGAAGTAATAGCCACCACAACATGAGAAAGTGTTATGGGGGTCAATGACAGCAGAGAGCAATGATGGTTCTCCCTGTGTCATCTGAGACTCCTCATTGTAAAGGTAATGAGATTCAAGATATTGTCGCCCTTCTGGAAATTGTGTTGATGTCGACCAAAAGGGAGACATGACTTCAAGAAGCAAAGGGCTTCATGAAATCCATTGGATGAGATCAGGAACTAATGAGGTACATGGACGAAGTTGAGATACGGTGACACTCAAGACTACCTTGGTTGGGGATATATGTGAAGTATAAGTGGCAGCAACCGTTCAAGTAAGTTGAGTGTCGGGGAGACAACCAGACGTGGGAAAAGTTGTGCCAGAGGTGAGACAAAGTGAACAAACTCAGAGAGCAGAGGTAGGGGACCTGTGGGATACTCGGGGTTTATGGGTGATGTCAATAGGAGTAGGTGATAAGGAAGGCCCCAACCAAGGGTGACATGGGTTGCCTTTGCCAAAAAGGAAGAGGGTCGCCAAAGGTGACGACAAAAATCTATGTAAAATGTTGGAAACAACAGCTTTGTATAGTTACCAAACGAATAAAGAATAATTTGGGATGAGTGTTCAAATACATAAATGAGTGCCCCAGTGCAATATGGCTTGGTTGGTGAGGGCACAAGTTGCTTGGAGAATGGGTGGAGGGTGGGGGCCCCATAGGTGGGTTTCTATATAAGGTAAATGAATGGAGGGAAATCTGCAGATGGGAAAATTGATGGTGGATGAAATGGATGGTTAATGATGTTGCGAGAGTGAAGTCAAAATAAAACCATGAGGAAGTACCCTAGGAGTCCATTGGGTAGGCTAGCAAAATGAGGATAAGGAGTATGTGGCTGATTCACGACATGATGTAAGACTATCGAGACTCCCATCCCTAAATGGGGAGAACAACATGAGTGTCAAAAGTGCCTGGGGGGGGACGATGAATGGGACAAATCATATGGGTGAGAGTGCTACCGGGTGACAGTACTGAAATGTGGTGGAGGGGACAGGACTGCAAAGCCGGATATGGAGATCCTAGAGGTAAAAATTGGAGGGTGTGACTAGGAGACACATGTTGATACTCAGAGGGAATGAATACATGTCAGTGTTGAGGATATACCTGAATGAATGCTGCTGAGATATGATGATCAAGTACATGCACACATGAAAAAAAAATACCCGACGTGAACAATATATGAAGAGAAAGATCATATAGCGGTTATTCAATAATGTAAGCATGCGTACCTGAGCGAAATATGAGAAAACTGGCCCCTGGGGGATAAGGATGAAAAGTGGCTCGAGGACTGTCATGATGTAGATGATGGGGTGTTGATCCCGTGGCTGAAGATGGATTGAAAAATGGATGCCTAGAGCTCCCTAAATTGAGTCTGGAAGTTTGGCAAAATGGACTATATATAGTTGTAGGGCCCACAATGCCACCTCATTTGTACCTACTATGTTATTGAGTGGATGAGCAAGTTTAGATGAGTTTTGGAGATTTCGAGAGATGGAGACAGTCGATTCAGGACCAACGAGCTTTAGGTTAGTTGTCGTATCATCCTACATAGAACTAGGGTTTCTATTTTTGGGAAGGGCTTGTATGGAGGGTCATACAGGGGTTTTTGTAGGTGTGGGCCCCCTAGTGCATGGGAGATCAAGAAAGTTACGTACATGAGTGCGTGCCTATAATTCAGACATCCATGCATGGGGGTGCCTTAATGGGGAGAACAGGTGTGCATGTCATGCACGCTTGTTCAAGGGACAACAACACATGCACGCACGTCTGTAATTCTAATAGTTGTGCATGTGTGCATCGTTGTGTAGTGAACAGGTGCGCCTGTGTGAGTGGCAGAGGTGCATGAGTGAACCTTTGCATGGTCAATAGTTTCACATGAGTGCGCGACTGAGGGATGAACAAGTGTGCATGTGTGCGCGCCTATGGGAAAAACAGTCGCGCCTTGGAGGCAAAGCATAAAGGTGTAAAAATTGAGCTTTTTTTGAGATTTTGATGTTTGTATGTTTGATATGGTTGATAAAGTATTGTATATGTGAATGCAGGTGATCATTTGGATGATGTTGATTCACTGGAAAGAGAGAGATTGGTCCCAATTGTGGCAGGTTGTGACTGATGAGGAGCTAGGAGTTCGTGACACTTTCGCAGCGTGTGGGCTGCTGAAGTTCTTTGAGTGCCCCCTGATACGGGCCCAGGAGTTCCTCCTGCAGTTCTTGATTTAGATGTGGAGTCTGGATCTACATTTTTTTATGGTGCAGGGTGAGTAATTGGCCTTCACTATGGTGGAGGATGTATATTTCTTGACGGGGCTCCCTTTTCGGGGAACTCCCTTACTGGCAGAGCTCGTAGTACTTGGGGATGGGCAGTTGGTTGTCCTAGGCTAGAGGTACAGTACGAGGGAGAAATTTATGTCAGGCTCTGTGGTGAGTATTGGGGTCATGGATGCCCTGGTTCATCACTGTGTGGCAGTGATGGTTGTTAGGGTATATGGGTCCCTCGTGACTCAGTGGATCAATGGTGGTCAATTGAGGATTATGGAGAGGGCGTTGGCAGGAGAGCATTTTTCCTCGGGCTTGATTTTGCATGCCAAGATGGTAGGGAAGCTAGATAGGTGTCGAGTTGCAGACTCAGGGGAGTTTTCCTTGGGTCGATCTTAGTGGCATGGTTTCTGGAGAGGGTGCCTATGTTGCGCCTGAGAGTGTTATTGGGTGCACCTAGAGTGCAAGAGCCACGACTGCAGTGGCAGTCGACGATTTTGATTCGCCATGGTGGTGGGGAGGGTGGCCACTATTTCACGACTGAGGTGGAACAGGTGTGGTGTTAGATGCCATAGATTATACTATAGTACCCATACTTTGGGGTGGACTTCCGTGATTATTTGGAGATGGTTCTACCTCGAGGAGAGTTGTTCAACCACATAGGTATGGTGTGATATTGTTATTTTGCAGATAGTATAGCATGTATATCTTTATGTATGGGTGGATGTTGATGCTATAATTTGTTTGTTGTATGTGCATATGTGGGGCCTTGTGAGAATGAGGTGGAGTTGGTTAGAGCATCGGCGCGCCAGGGGCCAGTGAGACCTTCGCGGGGAGAGCCGCGGGCAGGAGAGAGATGATGATGGGAGGATGTTGGGGTGAGGCCTATTGTTACACATTATTTTCATCATCCCTATGACTGTTAATGATGTAAACCTATCTGTTTCCCTCAGATAGGTCAGTGGACTGAGTTCCTAAAGAAAGAAGGGAGAAGAACTTTTCCTGAGAAAATAAAATGCATTTCCCTTTGTAAAAACCCTATCAAAGAAGATTTATGCATGCTGCACTATAGCTAGGGTGAAAAAATGCATGATTTTCATAGGCTGCACCATAGATGGGTCGCAAAGTGTTCACAGGTTTCTATATAGGTAGGGTGAAAAAATGCTCATACATGGGAAAAACGAGCATCTTCTCGATGCTTCTAGAAGGATAAACTTCCATGGTGAGGTGGAATTCGAATGGTTTGGATCTTACTCGCTTTCATGATTTAGTGGGATCAACCTAACCTCCTCACCTTATCCTCTTCAACTTATAAAAGGAGAGGAGCTCTCATGGAGAAGGTTAGATTTTGATTTTGGTGCTTGGATTGGATTGAGCTTTGGAGATTGTTAGCTTGGCTAGATGAGCCACTTTGTCAAGATAGATTGTGAATATTATCAGATCGATGCTCTCATAATTCCTGGAGTGGAAGTGTGTGGGGAATGAAGGACAGTTGGAAGGGACCTTACGACATCAAGGCCATGGTTGTAATCTCTCTTTCACATTTAATATGATAGTAATATGATTCTTTCCTATAGAGCTTGTTGTGTTTTATTGTATGATTCCTTGATCACATACATAGGTTTATATTGATTTTATGTTATTACTATCACTTTGGTAGGTTGCGTTCTTTTGTAGGTTCCTCATTGTATGAGCGTTAGAATGGAGCTAGGATAGAGATGGCGAGAAGAAGCGGAGTTTAAATGGTATGTCACCTATCTCTCTTTAGTTAGTAAATTCAATATCTAAAACTTAAGGAAAACGTCATGTTCTGGTGTGTTTTGTTCTAGATCTAGGTGGATCTAGGGAGATCAGTTAGTGTCTTCACCTACCGATTTATCCTATAATAAAATTGGCGACTCCACTGGGGAACGGATTGTTTCCTAGTTAGTCTAGTTTCCCTTTCTTTGATTGTTTGATTTCTGGTCTTTGAGTTTGTGGGAGATCCATCCAGACTCTCTGGATCTGAAAGTTCACTTAGACTCTTTGTCCTTTCTCCAAATTCCTTTTGATTATAGACATTCCCGCACTTCACCTGTATATAGCATGCAAAAAAAATTGATTTTCGCACCTCACTGTTCAGTCCATTTGGGACCTTATCGCATCCTACCTATGTCTAGACTGCGAAAATTCCTAATTTTCGCACTGCACCTCACTACTAGGCTGCAAACTTATTTATAAATGTTTTTGGATTGGGTCTTGTTATCTTTTGATGCCCAGTTTTTCTTTGATCAACTGGATTGAACTTTTGGAGCCTATATTGATCTGTTTACAATCTGGTTGGCATTCTTTGAGTTGATTTTAGCCATCTTTTCTTTGTTTGGTTTTCAAGGATTAGTCTCTTTCTTTGAGTGTATTTCAATTACAAAGTCTGTGTTTTCTTTAGGATTTTTTAGGGAAAGATCATATTTCTTCTGAATAGTTCGCTTTAAAAGAAAACTTTTTGTTTGGGTTTCTTTGTTTTAAGAAAGTTCATTATTTCTTTTAGTGAAATTTTTGAAAAAAAAAGATTTAATTTCTTTCTTTATATTAGATTAGAGGCATCTTTGCATTTGAAGTAGTGAAATTGCATGATTCTTGGCATTTTTTGGTCTTAAATTCTTGGCCATGAATCGTGTATTGGTGTACAATCTATTTTGATCATTTCTTAAAGATATTGATATTGATGAGTTTTTTAAAAAATGTTGGGACATTGTGCATCCGGGAATGATAAATGTTTTCTCCTTCTCATAGCATAGCTCTCATCGAAATGAAAAGATTGCATCTTCATCTCTTTGCATAACTTTCGAGTCAGTCAAAACACCATATTGTCCATGCCATATTCCTTTTGAGTAACAACAACCTTAAAAATAAAGTTCTTATAAAAATTGATTAGACATTTTTATATTTTCTGGTAGAAAACCTACATTAGATTAGTTGTAGGGTTTTGGAATAGGTGTGAAAGATAACTTTCCAAAGCTGCAAACAAACATAGTATCGTGTGATAGGGAGAGTTAAATCCACTTACTACATTTTGTCCTGGGAAGCCCTTCTCACACAAGGGTCAATCACGAGGTCGCATTAAGACTAGCAGAGTTACTCACCCTGCTTTGTTGGGCTTGGTGTAGAGATTGTGCATATTATGGGGGTCACTTGAAGGTATACCCACAATTATGAGTGGAAGCCTTTCGAGTTGATTTCGGGCTAGATACCCTACCTTTGCACATGGATCACGTCAACTGTTTCCCCAGGCATCACTGCAGTAATTGGTAACCTTAGTGGCCTATCCCTCTAGGTTCTTTACACAAGGTGATTGTGGAGGGGCAAGTCTTCACAGTACCTGGAATCGACATTGGCCAAAATCACTAGGGCTCCTTGGAGGGTATACCCACGATTATGTGTGGGATCTTGCACCAGGGTGTAATTCCATTTAGCAGGTTGTCAATGTAATTTTTCCACCCACTCTATCTCAACCCCTTCTCACTTTGTTCCCGTGATGTTGGATTTCATCACCAACTAGTGTGCTCATTGTGAGAAGGTTTTTTTTCTTGCTTGCTTACTAGATTTTTAGTGTGTGATGTTTGTTTTCCCTAGTGGACTCCAGGTTGGATTTTTATTTTTAATGGCATAAATTCCCAAAATGACCAATGAAGGAACCCCTTTTCCTGGGGAACCTTTTTTTTTTCCTTCTTACGAAAACATTGGTCCTCCTCACATCGCTACTTTGAGCCTTCCAGGTCTCACGATTGGATTGTCGGTGTGGTTTTTTTCCACTCAAGTAATCCCAAATGCAGTAAGTGCTTCGGTCATAAACAGTTTCCCCCAAGAACATCAACCTCATGTTGATCCTTCTCCTTCTTCACCAGTAAGACCTTCTTCACCTTCTTCACTTGCAAGGTCTTCTTCCATTTCATGTTCTTCGTTGAGTGAAAACTCTCAAGCTAGTAACTGGGTGAATAAGAAGAAGAAGTAAGGAAGAATAAGAAGAAGAAAAATAAGCAAGGATCCACACTTCAACCCACTGCCAGACGTGTTGGAAAGAAACCAGTTATTGTTGATCGTGTTGGGAGTGTTGGTGATGTCAAGATCACCCAAACAACTTGTAAGCCCAAGTACCCTTGCAGACTTTGTTAGAAAAACAATACCANAGGGGCAAGTCTTCACAGTACCTGGAATCGACATTGGCCAAAATCACTAGGGCTCCTTGGAGGGTATACCCACGATTATGTGTGGGAGCTTGCACCAGGGTGTAAGTCCATTTAGCAAGTTGTCAATGTAACTTTTCCACCCACTCTATCTCAGCCCCTTCTCACTTTGTTCCGGTGATGTTGGATTTCATCACCAACTAGTGTGCTCGTTGTGCGAAGGTTTTTTTTCTTGCTTGCTTACTAGATTTTTAGTGTGTGATGTTTGTTTTCCCTAGTGGACTCCAGGTTGGATTTTTATTTTTAATGGCATAAATTCCCAAAATGACCAATGAAGGAACCCCTTTTCCTAGAGAACCTTTTGTTTTTCCTTCTTACGAAAACATTGGTCCTCCTCACATCGCTACTTTGAGCCTTCCAGGTCTCACGATTGGATTGTCGGTGTGGTTGTTTTCCACTCAAGTAATCCCGAATGCAGTAAGTGCTTCAGTCATAAACACTTTCCCCCAAGAACATCAACCTCATGTTGATCCTTCACCTTCTTCACCTTCTTCACTTGCAAGGTCTTCTTCCATTTCATCTTCTTCGCTGAGTGAAAACTCTCAAGCTAGTAACTGGTTGAATAAGAAGAAGAAGTAAGGAAGAATAAGAAGAAGAAAAATAAGCAAGGATCCACACTTCAACCCACTGCCAGACATGTTGGAAAGAAACCAGTTATTGTTGATCGTGTTGGGAGTGTTGGTGATGTCAAGATCACCCAAACAACCCGTAAGCCCAAGTACCCTTGCAGGCTTTGTTAGAAAAACAAGACTGTGGAGAAATAAAATAAAACAAATGTGGAAATAAAACACAGAAGATACACAATACAAGAGAGACACAGATTTACGTGGTTCACCTAGTGTGGGATACATCCACCAGAGAAATTGCCAGGTCCTTCCTTTATTATTATCTAGCAAATGAAGGGATACAACCTACATCAAAACCCACTGTAACTTCCTCTTATTTCTCTCACAGTCTCCTCTCTCATAATACAATATTCACCATCAATAATAGCCGCAATACATTTCCCTCATAAAAGAGGGTTGCCTTCTAGGGCAAAAAACCCTAACATAATCTCTACCGTTAGATCTGCGACCTTATAATGAA
>JASDQU010025109.1:7741-18794 GCA_032191745.1 Picea mariana
TTAGTTACTTGGATAGAATGTAATCCCAAGATATCTGGAGATTCATTAATTTGCCAACCATTCGAACTCCAACTCATCCTTCTAGAAGATTCCTTCTAGAAGGATCGATAACTTATTCATTTTCTCCCTTAAGAAACATTTCCGCACCCTGACCATTAACACAGTGCGGAAAGTCGGCAGTCAGACTGAATGTAGCCTGCGGAAATCAAGTATTTCCGCAAGACAATATATATGCAGCCTGCGTACTATCTTCAAAAGTGTGATTTTGAGAAGCTGATAAGTGTAACTTTCTTCATGAAAATGATCTTAAAGAAGATTTAGATCTTCCATCACCATGTCATTATCATGTCATCATCTTGATAACCAAAAATGTGGATAACAATGTCGACAAAATATAAGAAGGATTGGGAAACTAACTCTAAACCAAAACACACTGAATTCAAAAGTACTTTATTTGAGAAGACACATCCAAGAATTAGAATCAAGTTTTCAAGTCCTGTAACCAACTTCATTAGAATATCACTTCATGACTTATCCATTTCTTGTAGCTTAATAAAACTGAAATGAAAAATGCAAGAATTAAAATTAGAAGAATCCAATCTTGTGAATTAGAGGTCCATGGATTTTTAGCTTCTATAGAATTCCCAAGTTCAACAATCATATCTATGATCGACACCACACTCGTTCGTTGGCACACTTGCGAAAATTAAACAATCATTGCGAAAAAGGAAGTAATCATTGCGAAAAAGGAAAGATGAAAAATAAATAAAAGACAATAAGCATGGATCAGTTCTCCATCATTTCAAAGCATTCCTACTCTATAGAATAGAGAACTGAAAACTATATGAATTATAAAACTACATCCTAAAAAAATAATATAAACTAGAAACTAAATAACATAAGAACTTATGAAATGTCTTATATTCCATCATAATCTAGATGTTTTCTCCAAAAGTCTAATGGACGAGGCACTCCCATTTATAGAAAAACTAAGATAACTAATAATGAATTCAAATCCACAAATCTCTCTTAGACCCATAAATGTCTCATGTGGTTAAAACCATGTGCTAACACCTAGAAAGTAATATCTCTACACAAACTCCCTAATCCATCTTCCATGATTCTTCTCCATCCAAGATACTTGAGTGATTCCCCCAAATATTCCTCAAATCATCAAGAGTTTGAAGAGGAAATTCAAATTTGAGGCTAGGTGGTCAAATATGACTTTTTTGGAGTCTTCAAATATACTTGTAAACATCATAGAACTCATCCAACTTTGATATATAAGTGAAACCATGCTATTTTTCTAATATTTAATCATAAATTCACTCAAAGTACTAAAATAAATGATTTGGAAAATAATAAGTCTAAACCCATATGTAATGATGAAAATGGTCTTAATGTAAGGTTACGAGAAACAAGACTATGGATAAGAGTGAAGTAAAAGTTTGGTAAAATGTGGTATTTTGGTGACCCAACAGATAGTTCAATCTAAGGAAATAAGTGTTTCAATAGGTCTAATTATTTCTCAGGAGGGAGTAAAATAACAAAAAACACATGTCCTAACAACTTAACATCCTTCTTCTCAATAATGTAACTGGTCCTTCCAATATTTTTGGTAATGGCGCATGAACCCATCGGAAGAGAACTATTTAATTTTAGAATGAATCAGTTATAATCATGGGTAGAGGGGGAATGCCTTGAAATAACTTGAAACATTTCTCAATATCAATTGGATATATGATTCAGGTGCAACGCCTTCCCATGACTACCATCCAGGTGGATACACTATGTTTTGGTCACTAAGTTACCTCTTCAAAGACACATGTAACAGGTTTCCTTACCTTCAATCTAAAAGCTAATGGTTGGGGGATCTTCATCTTATAACCCTAAATTTCACCAAACATACATACCTGGCATCAGGCCATCTTACTTGCATTTTTTTCCAATCCATCATTTGAACAACTCTTCTAAAAAAACATATTTTTTAACATGTACATTCCCTAAACCACTACTACCTGCGTACACACACTTGCTACACCATTACAGCTCATGTATACTCACAAACAAAAAGAGCGAAAATAAAAATTGCAAAGGGATACGGGTTTTCGGGAAGTTACATAACCATTTAACCGCCCATAGCTGGTCACCCAACCAAATAATTATCTTTTTGGACTATAAAATAAGGTGTTGGGGTCCCATTCCTACAAGAATTATGAGAGAAAAAAAACTCTTCCTATTTCAGTATTCCCCCTTTGCCCCAATATTTTACAACCACATTGTGAGTTTGATCCAGAATTCCTTTTTCCAGCCCTTTTTCCTCCATTGCAAACCCTTGCCATCTCCCTAGAGAGAACTAAAGAGGAGAAGAATATATGGAAGCAATTGGTGCATGGTGAAGAGGAGCCCAGGACCGATTTCAAGAAGAAGTTGTTGGTCTCATATTGTAAGCAATTTTGTGACATTAATATAAAGAAATACTTTTTCCGTCCCACCAAATGATGTCTTCAATCTTCATGATTTATTTGTATTTTGGTTATGATATCTAACCCATTAATCCATATATAGAATGCATGCTTGTAGTTTCTTGTTTGTCTTTTGGTGAATGTAGGTTGGCCTTGGGAGGAGATATGCAGTTGAGAAAAAACTGAGCATAAAGGGATCGACACCAGATGCGAAGTTTAAGGTAGCACTATCGGATCCTTATACGTTTTTTTTCATGTATGATTGTGGGGTAATGTCGGGATAGATGTTAAAAGTAGGAGACTTTAGACGATTAGCTTTGCCTGCACTATAGAACCCTAGTGTAGTCCGTAGGGGGTTTTCTCACTATAGCAGAATTGGCGACTATACTGGGGAGACCTCTAGGGTTTTTTAGGGGATATTATTTTTGGGTTCTTTGACTAGTTTAATTTCCTTTTTTGAGTTTTTGTAAGTGTCTAAGTCTTTAAGGGATTCTGGTCTTCCATACCAGTATTCCTTGCTTTGACAGCTGGACAATTTTTTTCTTTTTTTATAAAGTTACAGAGGTGTACACAGCCTGTAATGGGTATGCACACATACATGCGTGCCCTACCTTTAGACATCCCGCGTACATATGCAGGCTGATGAAGTGTCATTGGTGTGCCTATGTTGATAAAATCTATTTTAAAGAAGAGGCAGTCATCCTCTTTCCCTGTCAGAAGTCATACTTCTCAGGGTTTTTCTTGATCTAGTCATGGTCTCTATTATAACAGTCTGTAGCCTAGGTCTAACCTCAGTATAACTTTCGTTTATCAAATATTTCTTGTGTTTTCTTTATTAGGGTTTTTAGACGAGCTTGTGAGTCTTTTCTGATCTGCTTGTTTGGTATTGTCAGTGACTCCTTGCGATCGATAGTGGGACATAAGTCATTTCTTGGTCTTGTCTTATCTTCATTTTTCCCTTTTTTTCTTTAGACAAAAATAAAAGAATTCATGTTCAAGTTTCTTGTTTTCAAGGATAAAATAAAATATAGTTTTTCATTTCTTTGTTTGGTAAAAGTAGTTTAGGTTAGTTGTTTTATTTATCAACGAAAAAGAAATTTTTTCTTAAGTTATTTATTTGAATACTTAGGAAATTAAGTAGCTCGTAGTCGAGAGAAATCTTGTTTTAGGTTTAACTTTCAAAGATCTGAGAAAAGTAGTTATGAAAAAGTTTGGTTAAAGAATTTAAATTGGCAAATCTTTATTTCTGAAGAAGAAGTAGTTTGTTTTTAGTTTCATTTTATGCTCTTCTCTTTTGTCTCTTAAAGAACATCATTGGTTTCATTTTCGTTCCCTTTGAATTAAGACAACCGCTAAAATTAACGATTAATTAAAACCTATTAGACTTTGTGTTTGTAGGGTCGATCAATTCAGTCTAGGCTAGAGCCTTGATTCAGGATTGGAGAGGAAACTCTTCAAGGCTACAAAAAAAAGCATAAGAGTGTGTGCTAGGGAGTTCTTAAAAGTCCAGTAACCATGAAATTTATCCAATACCCCCCTCTAACATAGGGGATAAACACGAGGTCGCATGTGGAAAGGTAGTGGAGATAACCCCTCCAAAGTCGGACCAAGCGTAGTGGGGAACACATATATAGGGCTTATCTTGGGATTTCGTTGATCACATTTTCCACAGAGCTTTGTGGGTCTCAAATATATTCGAGGTCCTCAGTCGTCTTTTAGAAAACTTGCTTTCGATACCCTTGATAGGTTTCAGGCTTGATACCCTGCTCATTGTGGTCCACCCGACTGTTGATTGTACCCACTCAGTGACTATTTGTGCACTAGCAACCTAGTTGCCTTTATCTTAGTGACTTACACAGGTGACTGCAAGGGTATACCGTAGTACCTAGGGTGGACATCAGGCCACACTTTGTAGAGTATACCCAGATGGTTCTTCCAGATTCGATTTGCACTTGCACCGATAAGTTTCTCTAGTGTTGGCTGGTGTAACTGTTCTTCCAACTAGCTAGTGATTTGTTTGTCTTATCTCATAGGATATTTTTCTAGTGTGTGCTAGCATTTAACATTAATAGAAATCCCTAGTGTTTCATTGATCTTCTAACAACATGGAGGATCATAATCTCCCTCGGTCGTGAAGGCTTCTTGGCCTTCCGCTGGTTAATCTGGAGCCACCCCTGCCATTGCTAAGGCAAAGACTAGACCAACAAGGGTTTTTCAAGGTGACCAAGCCACAGGAAACTGTGCCTGACCCATCTCTGAGAGGAGAACATTTTATGTCAAAGGAACCAACCATTTCTGACCTTGGAGTAGAAGCTCTTGGTCCGTATAACCCTCTGATCACCGATCTATCGACGCCCATCGTTGTATAGGTTTATCGTTATGAGAGTCAAGTAGTGTCACAAGCAGCGATGGAGACAAATGTTGTTACTTCTTCAGGGAATCCTCGTACTCCTTCTATGGTTGTCACTACAAGGGGTTTTCCACCTCCAAACCAATCGTCGCCAGTCCAGACCACTATGGTCTCAATGACCTCTACCTCAAGCAATGGTCTGATTCCATCTATGGTGGCGATCACTACTCCTTTCACCCGGAGTGCGATAGGACACTTTCCTTTCCTACTCCACTATATAGACTTTAGGTCTAAGCGAAGGGAGCTTGAACGATCCTCTGCAAGGATCCATGGGGGGCACTTCAGCTCCCTATAATGCTTTCCCTTAGAGAGGGGTTCATATACCTCCTTCGTCCCCTTCGCTCGACAGTGCTCACCAGCACTCCATTGGGTCGAATGTAAACCATAGTTCGTTTGGAGCAGGTAATCAAGGACTTCCTTCTTATAACATGTTGGTAGGTTTAATGTTGTTCTCTTTGTTAAACACATTTGGTAACAACGCATTTTCGTCAACTGTCGTCTCGGCCGGGGGAAACCCCGGTTATAGACAAAAAAATCCTATGCATGGTATTATTCTTGCACAAAGGGAAAACTCAGGAATTCCTTCCTCACAAGGACCTTGGAATCCATGGTAGGGATTAGTTCCCTCATCGGGGATGCCAACTAGGGGAAACCCCTTCCATAGCCAATGGAACCCTGGGAAAGGATCAAGATCTATGCCTATCGGATCGACAGGGGGAAACCCTTCCCAAAATCCTTGGAATTCAATGCAAGCCCAACCTTCTACGTCCTATTATGGGAGTCAGCCAATGACATATCAATAAGAACAAAACCCACATGCTGGTCACAACCATGGTTATTACTAGAACCCTAGCTAGCAACCTAAATTTTCCTAGAAACTTGGTGCTAGCCAAACTCTAGGCTCCTTTTTCCCTGGTTATAATCAACAACCCAAATTACCATTTCTGGCAACTTTGCACTTGCCATACTTGACAAGTTTATTAAACAACCTCATATGTCATGATCTGCATTGGCCTCCTATTCCAACCATGTTGCCTTCGGACATCCCAAAGTTCAAAGCTAAGCCTAATGAAGATCCAGGTGATCATGTGACTACCTTCCATTTATGGTTCTTGTCCAATTCATTGAGAGACGACTCCATCCAGTTGTGTTTGTTTCAACACACTCTCATCGAGAGTGATGCGAAATGGTACATTGAGCTCGACCACTCAAGATACTCTAGCTTTGGTGAATTGGAAATGGTTTTCTTAAACCATTTTCAATTACCTCTGAAATACGACGTCGTCAACAAGTTGTTGGCCAACTTTGAGAAGACAAAGGCAGACCACATCTCAGATCACATCCGAGAATGGATATGCTGGAAGAGTTTGATAAAATTACCACTCCCACCAACATTCCTACTTGAGTGGTTCCTTAAGTCTTTGGTACCTCAGTTATCCAAAGAAGTAGCAACATCGAGGGTATTTTAAGAAAAAGAAGCGATAATGAGAGCTCAACAGCTAGAACTAATTTACTCTCAGTATGGTTTACTTTATGAAGTTTTTCCAAATTCACTGAGATCAATACTTGACAAGACCAGACAGAGATATGGACCACATACTGATGGTATTGTTGGTTCAACGTAAATGAAGCCCGCTGATCAACTATCAAATCAATTATAGCAATTGTCGATACAACAGACAGTGACCAGCTAGACCACTGGTTCGACTTCTCCCCCTACTCAAATGTCAAATGTACATAGTGTGAAATCAAGAAACCCAAAGGCCACACAGTAGCCTAAGGGAAAGAAGAAACAACGAAAGAAGATTAAGGGGGATAAGAAACCTACCAATAATGCTGGTGGGAGAAACACAAAAAAGAAGAAGTCAAAGTATCTTTGTAATCTTTGCACGGAAGACTGTCCAACTCATTTGTGCCCTTGGCTTGCGGAGGCCTAGAAGTTATTGGCATAGAAGCAGCCTGTCATGTTAAAAAAGCCATTTCCACATTGGAAAACTTTAACTCAAGCCTCTTCGCGCATGGAAGGGGGAAGTCAGGGACCCCCTCCATCTTCAAGTATTCCTTCATCCATGAATGTGTTTATGTTGAGAGGTAACAGTGATATAGAAACTAGGACACATGACTATGGAATGCCAAACACCTCTAAGAAGGGTAAAGAAGCCAAAAAACCACCTCTTCCTCTCCAGATTGAGAAGACATTGGGTGAAACAATGACATGCATCCCAAAAGGTGTGTTCAAGAAAGCTTCTCACAATACAAATGCAAGGGCTGCCCAGAACTACTCCATGGTGGAGGATTTGTCTCAAACCCTGTGTGCAATGTCCTCTTTGGAGTTCCTCCAGAGCTACCCTTCCTAGAGAAAGGCTCTATTAGCTACCTTAGGATCTGCTAAGACATGTAATCTGGGAATGATCATGCTTGATATGACCAACTTAAAACCTCGTCTCCCTTACCACATGGCATTTCAGATAGTAGTGGCTTACACCAAGAAAACGTTTACTCGGAAAATTTTCCAAACAATGGTTGATGAGGGTGCCTCAACATGCGTGATGTCACTGGAATGTTGGAAGGCCATTAGCCAACCCATTTTGTCTCTGTCGCCTACTCTTCTTGTCACTTTCGATGGTCATTTGTTCCGACCACATGGAATCATCCCCTCTTTTCCCATGCAGTTAGGGGGGAAGACCGTGTGCATTGAGGTTGAAGTGGTCGATGCATCTATCAACTACAATCTCTTGTTAGGAAATATTTGGATGTATGTTATGCAGGCAGTGGTCGCTACATTTTTTCGGGTCTTTTTGTTTCCACACAAGAGCCATATCGTATACATTGATCAGTTGTTCTTCTCCCATCCTGAGCCTTTATTGGGGGAATCCATGGTCCCGATGATTGATAACCCTCAACCCGGTATCATCAACATAGGGATTTGTTTGTGCCCACCTTTGATGGGTACTTTCGATTACCCACCTCCTTCTGATGAAGTTAAGTTCATATCGGTTGTCCCCGACCGACCTAAGGTTGAAATTTTTCAAGTCTCATCATTTCATACAACTTACTTTGATGATTTGTGGACTCTTCCTTCCCCATCAGCCATGATGGAAGGGACAGGGCACCATGGCATGGCCATGCCTTTATCCGTGGCAGCGTTTGCGTACTCTCTATTCTAGCAAGCTTCTGTCGATCCCGATCTGACTCCTGCACAGGAGTTAGATCCGATTCTCAATCCTATTTGGGATCAAGGTTCCCTCGCTGATACTGATTCTTTAGAATTAGTCTTTCCCTCAAACGAGGTGATTATTGAGGCAATGACTAGTCTGGACAGACCTTGGGATGATCTCCATCACAGATCGTATTTCCTCCCAGAGTTAATAAGAATTTAAGCAGGTGAATTCACTTTGACTATGACTAGAGATAGGTCTTCTCCTATAAATCCTTTGGCTACACACACAGTTTACACTGAAGGAAAAATGGAAACCATCACTAAAACGATACCTATTGATATCTCCAGAACCCTTGACATCATGGAGATTGTCTTCATCGGCGAACATTGTTCCCTCGAAGAGATTCAAATCTACAAGGATTTATTTAAAGAATTTTGCGACGTGTTTTCATGGTCTTACGAGGAAACGCCAGGCATAGATCCAAGAATCGTTGAACCCAAAATCATTACATATCCTGATGCTAAGCCAGTCCGGTAGAATCTTCGTCCAGTCAATCCTAAGAAATCAGCAGCTATTAAGGCTAAAGTAGAGAAACTTCTCAAAGCAGGTTTTATCTACACTGTCCAATTGACTCAATGGATGTCAAATCCTATTCCGATCAACAAAAAATAGGGTACAATTCACGTATGTATGAACTTTCATGATTTGAACAAGGCCTGTCCAAAGGATAATTTTCCCACTCCATTTATTGACCAGATTGTTGATGAATGCGCAGGCTACGAAGTCTTTTCTTTCATGGATGGTTTTTCTGGATACGATCAGATACAGATCAAGCCTGAAGACCAACACAAAACCTCTTTCATTTTCCCATGGGGCACATTCACTTATCGGAAGATTCATTTTGGTCTAAAAAATGCTAGAGCTACATTTTAGTGGGCCATGCCTTTTTCTTTCCACGATCTCAAACACATAGTCGAGGCTTATCTAGATGATTTAACATCATGATCTTGTAAGAGAGGTGATCATCCCACACACCTCTGACTCGTGTTTGAGAGATGTCGCTACTACCATATTCACTTGAATCCAAAAAAATGCAGTTTTTGCATAATGTTGGGTCGTCTGCTAGGTTTCATAGTTTCAAAAACAGGGATCATGGTCGA
Source organism: Picea mariana (assembly GCA_032191745.1). Taxonomy (NCBI): domain Eukaryota; kingdom Viridiplantae; phylum Streptophyta; class Pinopsida; order Pinales; family Pinaceae; genus Picea; species Picea mariana. Next base: position 16,938 of record JASDQU010025109.1, read on the forward strand.
TTCTATAAATGTTGAGTCAATAGTTCAGTTTCCTCCCCCATGCAAAGTCCCTCAGCTTCAGAGTTTACAGGGAAAAGCAAACTTTTTACAGCATTTCATCGTAAACTATGCTAAGATTACAAAGGGTTTCATGCATTTACTAAAGAAGGACGTTCCTTTTCATTAGGATGAATCCACTCAGCACTCTTTTGAAGCATTGAAATGCACTCTCACGTCTGCCCCTCTGCTTCGGCCACCTAATTATAATAAATATTTCTTATTGTACTTGGCCGCTGCGGAGTCAACCATCAGTATGGTCTTGATTCAGGAGGATAATTTTCTCGAAGAATACATGATTTATTACCTGAGATGAGGCCTGGTTGGACCAGAACTCAGTTATTCCCATGTTGAAAAACTTGCGTTGGCAGCAATTCATGCTGTCCAACGTTTCCATCATTACATTATGTTTCTTAGGACCACCATCACTGCTGTTGTGAATCCATTTCAATATGTGTTGACACGACATGTAATCGACGAAAAGATCAGTAAATGAATAGTTATCCTCCAGGAATTTGACTTGGATTTTGTTTTGGAGAAATCCAAAAGTCATTGGTCTTTGTGGAACTCATCTCAAAAATTCTGGTCGAGTCAGGTGATGTTATACCCAAAGAGTCGCCTATTAAAGGCGACATTTTTTTGATCATGTCTTTGGACCACTGGTATGGAGATATACTATTCTATCTCTAGACTTTGAAGTGCCTCGCCTTTGCTTCTCATGATGAGCATCAACATATACACCATCAGGCAAAGAACTATCTCATACTCGAGGACACTTTGTATCATCGATGTGTACATTGAATCCTTCGTCGAGGTCTCACTCATGAATAAGAAGAAATTGTGCTTAACGATTGCCACACTGGAGCTTGAGGTGGCCATTTGTTTGGGTTGGAAACAGCCCTGAAGATTCTACGAGCTGGTTACTTTTGGCCAACACTAATCAAATATTGTGTTGAATCGGTCAAGAGGTGCGACCTGTGTCAGATCTTCTCTCAGAAGATGAGAGAAGACCTCTCTCCCATATTTCCCGTGATCACAGTTAGTCCCTTCATCAAGTGGGGGATTGATTACACTACATGAAACCCCCCTTCAGCAAGGGGGAATTGTTATATCATCATAGCAATACACTACTTCACGAAGTGGGTGAGGCTTTTCCAACATTTAAATATGATGGTGAGACAACAACCCTCTTTGTTTTTAACTAGATAATAGAAAGGTTTGTAATCCTGAGAGAGATTGTCACTAACCATGGCAGTCACTTTCAGAATAAAATGATGTCTGAGTTAACATCAAATCTTGGGTTGAGACAGGAACAGTCGTCACCCTACTACCCACAAGAGAATGGTCAGGTGGAAGCTGTGAATAAGTCCCTTAAGACTATTCTACAGTGAACGATCAATTCGGCCAAGTCAAATTGGAATTTGATGTTGTACTCAGCATTATGGGCCTACCGAATGTCTGTTAAGAATACAACTGGTTTCTCATCTTTTCAACTTGTTTATGGGCTAGAAGAAGTTTTTCCAATAGAGTGCCAGATCCCATCTCTAAAGTTCGTAGTACAGTTATTGCCAGACACTTCACCACTTGAAGAGTGTTTATTATATCTCGATCAACTCGTTAAGCAGCGTCATGATGAAGCCTTGGATAATGATGCTCACAAACAAAGAGTCAAGTGTCAGTATGATCGGTCCATTAGTCCTCATATTTTCTCTAAAGGCAACCTTTTCCTGGTCTATGACCAAGATAAGGATCCCCTAGGGGCAGGCAAGTTCAAACCCATGTGGTTCAGACCTTTTATCGTGAAGGAGGTTCTAAAGAAGG
>JASDQU010025110.1:3750-22700 GCA_032191745.1 Picea mariana
CCCATAAAGTCTTCTTTTCAAAATTTTCATAATTCACTTTCAACAGCTAACGTGTGTCCAAAAGATGAGTGTTAGCTGGGGAAAGTGGTGACTTTCAGCAGCTAAGGAGCGTCTCTCATAGGTCTGTGCACTGGTGAAAGTGTTGAATTCCAAAATATCCAAAGAAGCAGTGTTGTTGGTCGTGCGCTGGTGAAAGTGAAGACTTTCCACAGCTACGGAGCAGTTCTTACAAGGTCGTGCGCTGAGGAAAGTGAAGACTTTCAACAGCTAAAGGGGGTTCTCCACAGGATCATGCACTGGTGAAAGCGATAAGTATCAACAACTAAGAGGCGTTTTCAATGGGCCGTTGGATGAAGAAAGCGGGAATCACGTGCGTGTTATCCACGTTTCTAAAAGCAAATGATGATACGATCATCCCACGTCATGCAAATCCAAATCATGCGCTGATGAAAGTGGGTAATGATGGAAACTCAGTTTTTCACGTCAAAATAGGATTACGATGCAGATCTTATTCAGTGACGCATGCTACACACTCATGGCGCCGAAAATGGCAATTTTGAATTCAGCAACTCAGGTACAGAGGCTGTACTGCCGGGCTGACAACATCAAATCGGATCATTGCTTCCATATCACACATTGTTCACGAAGGTTTGTTAAAGTTTCTAATGTTATAAAATAGAGCCGACTCCCGAGTGCTTTCAACAGCGCAAAACCTTGGCTCAAACAACAGTTGCAGGAATTGATATAAAGAATTGTTGGGGTTTTCAAGCTACAGAATGGCGAGGAGACGCAATGGTTCTCTACTCAGGAAAGAGCTGGACAGCCTATCTTTTTTACAGACACATCCCGAAGTCCAGAAACATTTTTCAAACGCAGGGTGTATTGAATTCGTTGAGAGGTTGCAAAATGGTTGCCACCAGTCTACAGCAGAATCTTTCACCAAGACTTTCGATGGGAACAAAGCTCGTGTTGGGTCCTTGGAAATCATAGTAGATGAAGCTACCATTGCTACAGCAACAAGCCTACCAAGAACGGGCCAGAGTTGGTTCAAAACCACTGCCCCTAAAAATTTGAATTTCAGAGCTTATTTGAAATAAGAGTTCAAGCACAACGCATGGAAAAAGGGTATGCTGGTTTCCTATCTAGAAGAAGAATGGCAGGAGATGTTTAAGGGCATCCAACTCTACATTACCTCGGAGGGCAGGTATGAAAAACTCATGATGTATCACTTCAAACTCCTGGACCATTTCACAGGAAAGACTCTCCTCAATTTACCTTTTTTCCTACGTAAGAGTTTAACTAAGGTTTGCAAGAAGATTAGGGCTCAACCCTTGAGCATGAAGAATACTCTATGTCACTTCGGCCTCATTAAATTGATCATTTTGGAGGAATCAAAACAACAGAGAAGGAGCTGGGAGAATTTTCTATTCTGGGAGGGTTTTGAAACACAAACTCAGCCAATAAATGAATAGGGGAAAGGTTCAAAGAAACAATCGTCTCCTCAAAGTAGTTCAAGAAAAAGAAGGACCCTGACAATACCTCCAGAAGATAGAATCTCTGGAGTGAAGTCTCGCAGGTCAAAGAAAAGGTTAATCTTTGAGACCACTACAGAACAGCCCACAGAGCAGCCTACAGAGAAGAGGACCAATATTTTAAACTTACCCTATACAGATTCAGAATCAGAGCAACAAGATCAATGCCCTGTCAACAAGAGTCCTGAGCAGTCAACTGAGTGTGCACAAAACTATGAGACCTTCACTCATATAGAGGAAGGAGAAACATCAAAAAGCTCCAAGTCAAAGAAKTCTCAGAAAATCAAGCATCTGAAAGAGGTAATCGCTCAGCAAGAGGTTTTGGAATGGGTAATCAAAGAAAGGTATAAGAAGTTGTCTGATAACTTCGAAAAAACCAATGTTGCGTTTGAAAGATTGGCTAGGGAAAGTGTTAAAGAGAAGAAAAGAAAGAAAAAACTCACCAAAGATTACAATAGTCTATGGTGGCTTGCCAAATGCCTTAAAAGGAAGATAAGAAGATTGAAACAAAAACAAAGGCAGAAATCCCATCCAAATCTGAAGGTACTTGCTCAAGTCGCTGTTAATAAGCAAGGTGAGAAATCGGAGACACACTGAGTTTTGACGGAATCAAAATTTTGAAGGTGAAAACTCGTTTTGGGCACAGTCAGGGATTTCACCAGCGCAAAGCAATTTTTTATGACCCGTTAGCTATTGAAAGTGGTGACTTTCAACAGCTAACCAGCAAAATATTAAACAAGTTAGCTGTTGAAAGCTGGAAAAGTAATTTTGAAGCCAAGGACAGAACAGGTCATTCCATACAGGTTATGAAGGAGTTCTAGCGTACCAAGGGAATGAAAATTGCTTGCAAAGGATTCGACATCAGAGATTTGAGGAAATTTTGGAAACCACATGTAAAACAAACTTCCTCAAATATCGATCATGAACATTGAAGAAATCAAACTGTCAAGACAGGTGTTTTGCCACATTGCATCACATCAAAGATTCCAGGAGCTGAAGGGTGCAAATGGCGAATTCTTGAGACAAAAGACAATTCGAGTGCTAAGTTTAGTTGTGTAGTCTTTATCTTCAAAGTTGTTTAGTTAGATTTGAATTACTTTTATTAAATACAGATCCATGTTTTTAGGATCTGTCAAGCTGATTGTAAGAGGCTATAAATGCCTACTTTTGATATGAGATAAGGGTTCAAACTGGGAGATATTTTATGCCTCTGTATAGACTCTTTTTGCAGAAATAAAGTTCAGTTTTCTTTCGTTTGCAATATCAGAATTGTCCATCTTTCATTTTCTGTACTTTGATTTCAGTTTATTTTAGTTCATAAAGACTGTTATCTCTTTATTGAACTCATAGGTTTGAAATCAAAGGATTTCCCTCTGTCTTGTATTAAGCCCTACATTCCTTTGTATTGGAAAATCAAGAATAGTATTCTCCATCCTCTTTTCAATTATTGGATCTGATTATTGTTTCCTGAGAGCACTGTATCTTTAGATGTGTGATAAGTTGTTTCTTACATAAATCATTCAAGACCCCATTGTCCCAAACACATAAAACCATTATTTCTAAGTTACCAAGCATCCTTAGCCTACAACCCTAAGGAGTTTCTTGGAGTGATAACAAATTGGCGCCGTTGCCAGGGAGACGAAATTCAAGCTCTTCTCTCCTGGGATACGACACAGAGCTGATCTTTGATGATAGACAAAGATTAGACATTTTCAGTTGGTTGTAATCATCTATCTGGCGACTCCACAAGTTCATACTGGCTCCTAAGAGGATCAGTACTAGGGTGAATCCTAAAGAATCACCAATTACACCAGTGTCCAATCTAGAATCAATTCTCAGGAAGGGAAAGACGATTCAAGGTCAAACTTCAAATCCAAAAGGTAATCCTCTTTTCAGTTCTGGAAAATCTACTACAGAAAAATTTGAGTTCTTTTCAGAGAACACTGATGAAAAAACAACTGTAAATACTATAGAAGAACAAACTCTTTTTGATCATCAAGAAAATCCTAGTGATAAAAAATTGATAGACTATAATTTGATTGAAAAAACATCTCAGACTTTAGAAAGAAGCCATAGTTCTTCTTCCCTTGAGTCTTTCCATTCTCAACAACAAGAAGACCACTTGAACATTTATACTAGCCTCCTTGCTGTTGAACATCTCCTCCAAGAGCTATCTACTAAGGGTGAAGAAAATTTAGCTGGGCAGCTTCCAAATTTTTACAGAGCCTCTTATCAGACCTCTTTCCCTTTAGAAGATTCACCTCTTTCGCATTCCTCCAGTGTTGAAGAATTGAAGAAGAAAATATCATTTTCCCCACCTCTGATAGTCATGGATGCACCACCTCCTTTGACTAAGATGCAACAAATCCTAGCTGCTAGGTATGCACCACTCATATTGCCGAACCCAGTAGCATCCATGCCAATGGGAGACTATCATAAATATATGCCTAAATTCACAGGCGAAGGCGATGTGTCTGCTGAAGAACATATTGAGGCTTTTTACAGTTATGCAGAGAACCTTAATATTGAACAAGAATATGTTTGGGACACGAGTCTTTGTCCAAAGCCTAGATGGTCATGCTAGGAAATGGTTTAAAGAACTCCCTGCTGGTTCCATTGCTAGAATCGAGCAATTGGATGAGACATTTCTAAAACATTGGGGTGACAGAAGAGATTTTTTCTACTACATCACATAATTCGGCAACTTGAGGAAACAAAGCAGTGAATCAGTCTCTGATTTCACCAAGAGGTTTAACCGGATGTATGGCAAAATACCAGGTGAGATAAAATCATCAGATGCTTCTGCCAAGATCACCTATTCTGATGCTTTTGATTCAGATTTCTGTTTTCTGTTGAGAGAAAGGAGGTCGCCAACATTATCTCTCATGCAAGATGCTGCCCTTGAGGTGGAATCTAATATTCTAGCCTCTCAGAAGCGGAAAGGAGATTCTGATAGGAGAAGACCAAAGAATGAGGCCTCATCTTCATCAAATGCCGATCAAAAACTTGATAAAATGGCCAATATGCTAGAGTCTCTAACCTCTGAGATATCTAAGCTCAAGATCGAAAATAAACAGCCTGTGAAGGGCAGAGGCACTTATGATTCTGCAGGAAGAAATCCTAATCAAAATCCCAACAACTTCAGAAGGAATAATCAACCAACTCAGATCCTGCAAAGAGAAAAGAATTCTAATGAAGATCAGAGGATGAAGGTCCCTCTTCAAAATGTTCTAATGGACGAAGACAATGGTGAAGATCAAGAAGATGGAGAAGTTGACATTCATTGTGTTGGAGAAGATACAGGGAAGTCTTATCTAACACAACAAGATTATGAAGAATCATTAATGACTGAACAGACAAAAGATGACTTTCTTGGTGATGGCATTTTCACAGCAGAAGATAAGAATAGATATAGCCTCCGATCTAAATCTAATGCTGCTCAACAAGATGCATCAGCCCCTCCTGAAAAGACTGCTTCCCCTATTAAGCAAAAGGATCAGACATCAGAGGATCAACAAGCAAATCCTTCAAAGGTGAAAGCATCAGCTTCTCCCAAGAAGACTGCTGCCCTTGTCAAGCGTCAAACTCCAGAAATTCAGCCTCCTGTTGAACAACAAAAGGATCAGGAAACCCCTTCAAATCAGGTATAGGTTCCTAATAAAGCTATTGATAAAGTTCCATATTCTTTTAATTTTGAGGCTGAAATACAAAAAATTAAGATTCCTATTCCTCTAGTTGAGCTGATGAAAAATGAGATGTTTAAAAGGGATATCCTCAAAACTTTAGATCCCCAATCTGTATCCCTTTCTGCTGATATCCTCAACATTTATGATGATAAACCTACCATTACTCTGGGCCAAATGGTAGAAGATAGAGATGAAAGTTGTCCTCCCTTTTACATTTCTTTAAATATTCATGAGAAAACACTGCATAATTGTTTGTTGGACTCCGGTGCTTCGCACAATTTGATTCCAAAGGCAGTCATGGATGAGCTTGGGATGGAGATCACCAAGTCTTATCATGACCTTTTTTCTTTTGATTCTCGAAAAGTCAAATGTCTTGGGATGATTAAGGATTTGGCTGTGACCTTGACCCAACCATCAATGAAAACTATGGTGATGGATATAGTGGTGGCTGACATACCTCCAAAATTTGGATGCCTACTATCGAGATCGTGGATGAAGAGATTAGGTGGCACTCTTCAAATGGATCTCTCCTATGCTACTATCCCTATTTTTGGAGGGGTGAACAGAAGGCTTTACAGGTAATCTCAGTTGGCATATGTTATCAGTGACGAGAAAAATCCATCCAATCATCCTATTTATTCGATTGACACAGATATGGGATCTTGTATTTTGCAAATTGATGATTCACTGCCTGATACATTGCTGCTCAGAAATCCCATAGATCAGATCACAGTTCAGCCCACAGAAACAACAGAAGATGATCTCTGGACCATGTTCTTTAATGGTGCTTGCACTAGGGAGTCAGCTGGAGCAGGAGTGGTATTCATTTTTCCCTCTAAGAAAACTTCTCATTTGTCCTTTAAACTTGATTTTAAAGTGACTAATAACATTGCTGAGTATGAAGCACTACTTTTGGAGCTGAATGCAGCCAAGGAGAAGGGCATTAAATTTTTTTAGGTGTTTGGATATGCATATTTGATTATCCAACAGGTGAATAAGTCCTTTCAAGCGAAGCATGTCAGGCTGAAGGCATACAAAGATGAAGTGTTGAAGGCAATTCACGATTTTGCAGATTTTAAGATTTCATTTGTACCTAGAGCCATGAATGAATTGGTTGATTCATTGGCTGTGTCCGCTTGTGCATTCATACCCCCTCTGCCTCATAAATTATCTTACGAAATTCAAGTTAAATATAGGCCCTCTCTCCCTGATAATGTAAAATTTTGGAAGGTCTTTGAAGACGATGCTGAACTCACTAGATTCCTTACAATTATAGATGAGTTTGCATATCTGTAGATTGATCAGGAGAATGAACATGACCATGACGTTGAGGAGCCAAAGTTCAAAAGCAAAATCGTAGCACATGAAATAGTTCAGCTGTCCACCAACAAAATTCCTAAAGGTTTGGTCCCGCTGGAAAGGCTGTTCGATAACAATGATGTGGTTGTCAAATTGCAAAGTTGAGAAAAAGAGTCAGATGTTTTGCAGTATAATGTGGCTAGTGAGCAAGATCCTAAACATGTTAACTTAGCCTCACATTTGACTGAAAAACAAAGGGCTGATTATGGAGAATTGCTAAAGGAATTTGCAGACATCTTTGCTTGGCAGTATGATGACTTGAAGACCTTTGACACATAAGTGATTCAACATAAGATTCCCTTGAATAAAGACACCAAACCATTTAGGCAGAAGCTTATATCCTTCAACCCTTTGTTGTTGCCTACAATGGAGAGAGAAATTAAGAAACTGTTGGATGTCCGCATTATCATTCCTCTCAGGTATTCAGAATGGATTGCGAATCTTGTGCCGATTAGAAAGAAGAATGGGGAGATCAGACTCTGCGTCGACTTCAGAAATTTGAATAAGTGCTCTAGAAAGGACAACTACCCTCTGCCTAAAATGGAGCATATTTTGTAGAAGGTGTCAGGATCAAAGGTGATGTCTTTTATTGATGGGTTTTCTGGATACAACCAAATTTTTGTCCATCCGGAAGACAAGGAAAAGACTGCTTTTACCACTCCATGGGGTACGTTTATGTATGAGAAGATGCCCTTTGGATTGATGAATGCAGGAGTGAAATTCCAAAGGGAAATGGACATTTCTTTCGTTGGAGAGAAAGATAAATTTGTCCTGATTTATCTTGATGATATCACTGTCTTCTCAAGTAGCCACGAACTTCATTTGCAACACTTAAGAAGGACATTTCTGAAATTTCGAAGGTATGGCATCTCTCTTAATTTGAAAAAATCGAATTTTTCACTTAAGGAGGGAAAATTAATTGGGCATATTGTTTCAGCTGATGGGGTTAAGATTGACCCAAAGAGGGTTGAAGCAATTAAAAATCTGTCTCTTCCTAGATCAAAGAAGGACATTCAGTTTTTCCTTGGGACTATTAACTTTGTCAGAAGGTTTATAGTGAATTTTGATGAACTCACAAAGCATATCACTGCTATGTTGAGGAAGGACTCTGAGGTAAAGTGGACTGAAGCAGCCAGACATTCATTCAATGCCATCAAGGAAGCCATCACAATGGCCCCTGTTTTGATCAGCCCCGATTTCTCCAAGGTATTTTACATTTTTTCATTTGCTTCCAGTGATACAATCGCAGCGGTACTCTTGCAAAAGAATGCTGATGATCAGGAGTAGCCGGTTTCCTTCTTCAGTAAGGTCTTGAGGGACGCAGAGGTAAAGTATGAATTGTTGGAGAAACAAGCATATGCACTTGTCAAGTCACTGAAAGCTTTCAGGGTCTACATTCTTTAGGCAAAGGTAATAGCTTTTGTTCCCTCCAGTTCAGTTAAAGATGTTCTTGTCCAACCCGATATTGATGGAAAAAGGAGTAAGTGGATAGCAAGGTTGATTGAATTCGATGTTGAAATCAAGCTAGCAAAATTAGTGAAAGGTCAAGGCCTTGCCAAACTCCTGGCAGAGGAAAATTGCAGGCTGCTTGAAATAAATCTGATGAATATTGATGCAGAAAATGTTCTGTCTTCAGAGAACAAAGAAGGTGAGGAAATGCAGGTTTCAGCTCATTTAGCTGATTGCAAATGGTACAGTCATATTATTCAGTTTCTGCAAACTTTATCAGTCCCATCAGATTTGACAAAGACTCAAAGAAGGGCTTTGAAGCTCAAAGCTATAAATTTCTGCATCAATGATAACTTCTTGTTCTGGAAGAATCCCATAGGCTTATTTTTGAGGTGTGTAAACCAAGAGGAGGTAGCTAAAGTCATGATTGAATTTCATAATAGTGAATGCGGGGGACATCACTATTGGAAAACCACTACACACAAAATCTTAAGATCTGGTTACTACTGGCCATCCTTATTTTCATATGTGTACGAGTTTGTGAAAACATGTGACAAATGTCAAAGATTTGAAGGTAAACAACAACTAAAGTCTCTTCCCCTCAAACCTATAGTGGTCACAGGGCCTTTCCAGTAGTGGGGCCTGGACTTCATAGGTGAAATTCATCCGCCTTCTAGTGGTCAGCACCGGTGGATCCTGGTTGCCACCGATTACTTTACAAAGTGGATTGAGGATATTCCCACCTGGAACGCCAATCATACTGTCATCATAAACTTTCTGCAAGAAAACATATTTGCTAGATTCGACTGCCATAAGAGAATAGTCACTGATAACGCTGCTGCATTCAAAGATAAACACTTGGTGAAATTGTGTGAAGAGATGGGAATTCAGCTGGTACATTCCACAAATTACTATTCGTAAGGGAATGGCTTAGCTGAGTCATCTAACAAGAGTTTAGTCAGAATCGTAAAGAATCTGCTTGAACAAAATGCCAAAGGTTAGGATTCCAAACTGAAGTTTGCCTTGTGGGGTGACAGGGTTACATGTAAGAAATCAATTGGTACATCTCCTTTCAAGTTGGTATATGGTACTGAGGCCATATTTCCTGTTCAACTTGCATTGCCAGTTGCAAAGTTCTTACAAGAAACTGATTCTGAACCAAGTGACTTGACTAGGAGAATTCATAATTTGGTAGAACTACAACAATATAGAGAGCAGCTCTTGGAAAAAACAGAATTTCATCAAGAAAGAATCAAAGAAACTTTCGACAAGAAAGTCAAATCAGATGTCTTCAAAACAGGGGATTTAGTCTTAAAGTGGGATGCAACAAGGCAGGAGAAGGGGAAACACGAAAAATTTGAGGCTCTATGGACAGGTCCTTTTGTCATAATGGCGGTGCAACAGAACAATACCTTTGTTCTCCAAACTCTTTCAGGCGAGGCAGTAGCAGGTGGCCCTTTCAATGGGCACTTTCTGAAGATCTATTTCTCATAAGGCTTCCTTTGAAGCCAAGTTCTTCTTGTACATATTTCTTTTTCAGTTCTGTTTTCTTTATTTCTATCATTCAAATAACTCCATGCCCAATGGTACTAGCAAACTATTTTCAAGTTTCTGTTTCAAATTGTAATAAGGCTACGGAGTCTAGCTAGGTTCTTAGTCACCTCACAGGGAGATGCCCATCCCAGTTGGAGCCAAATGTTAGCTCCCAAAATGAAACCGTCCTTTTGGTCGAGTTTTGTGGTGGATAACATGGCTATTGGTAGTTTCCTCAATTCATTTTTGAGTTTTTTCTAGCTGCAAAACTTAGGTTTTGGTTTTTGTCTTAGAAAATAATATGACCCATAAAGTCTTCTTTTCAAAATTTTCATAATTCACTTTCAACAGCTAACGTGTGTCCAAAAGATGAGTGTTAGCTGGGGAAAGTGGCGACTTTCAGCAGCTAAGGAGCGTCTCTCATAGGTCTGTGCGCTGGTGAAAGTGTTGAATTCCAAAATATCCAAAGAAGCAGTGTCGCGGGTCATGCGCTAGTGAAAGTGAAGACTTTCCACAGCTACGGAGCAGTTCTTACAAGGTCGTGTGCTGAGGAAAGTGAAGACTTTCAACAGCTAAAGGGGGTTCTCCACAGGATCATGCACTGGTGAACATGGTAAGTATCAACAGCTAAGGGGCGTTTTCCACGGACCGTTGGCTGAAGAAAGAGGGAATCACGTGCGTGTTATCCACGTTTCTAAAAGAAAATGATGATACGATCATCCCACGTCATGCAAATCCAAATCATGTGCTGATGAAAGTGGGTAATGATGGAAACTCAGTTTTGCACATCAAAATAGGATTACGATGTGGATCTTATTCAGTGACGCATGCTGCACACTCATGGCACTGGAAATGGCAATTTTGAATTCAGCAACTCAGGTACAGAGGCTGTATTGCTGGGCTGACAGCATCAAATCGGATCATTTCTTCCATATCACACATTGTTCATGAAGGTTTGTTAAAGTTTCTAATGTTAGAAAACATAGCCGACTCCTGAGTGCTTTTAATAGCGCAAAACCTCAGCTCGAACAACAGTTGCAGGGATTGATATAAAGAATTGTTGGGGTTTTCAAGCTACAGAATGGCAAGGAGACGCAGTGGTTCTCTACTCAGGAAAGAGATGGACAACCTATTTTTTTTACAGACACATCCTGAAGTCCAGAAACATTTTTCAAACGCAGGGTGTATTAAATTCGTTGAGAGGTTGCAAAATGGTTGCCACCAGTCTACAGCAGAAGCTTTCGCCAAGAATTTCGATGGGAACAAAGCTCGTGTTGGGTCCTTGGAAATCATAGTAGATGAAGCTGCCATTGCTGCAGCAACAAGCCTACCAAGAACGGGCCAGAGTTGGTTCAAAACCACTGCCCCTAAAAATTTGAATTTCAGAGCTTATTTGAAAGAAGAGTTCAGGCACAACGCATGGAAAAAGGGTATGCTGGTTTCCTCTAGAAGAAGAATGGCAGGAGCTGTTTAAGGGAATCCAACTCTACATTACCTCGGAGGGCAGGTATGAAAAACTCATGATGTATCACTTCAAACTCCTGGACCATTTCACAGGCAAGACTCTCCTCAATTTACCTTTTTTCCTACATAAGAGTTTAAATAAGGTTTGCAAGAAGATCATGGCTCAACCCTTGAGCATGAAGAATACTCTATGTCACTTTGACCTCATTAAATTGATAATTTTGGAGGAATTAAAACAATAGGGAAGGAGCTAGGAGCATTTTCTATTCTGGAAGGGTTTTGAAACACAAACTCAGCCAGTAAATGAACAGGGGAAAGTTTCAAAGAAACAATCGTCTCCTCAAAGCAGTTCAAGAAAAAGAAGGACCCTGCCAGGACCTCCAGAAGATAGAATCTCTGGAGTGAAGTCCCGTAGGTCAAAGAAAAGGTTAAGCTTTGAGACCACTGTAGAACAACCCACAGAGCAACCTACAGAGAAGAGGACCAATATTTTAAACTTACCCTATACAGATTCAGAATCAGAGCAACAAGATCAATGCCCTGTCACCAAGAGTCCTGAGCAGTCAACTGAGTGTGCACAAAACTATGAGACCTTCACTCATATAGAGGAAGGAGAAACATCAAAAAGCTCCAAGTTAAAGAAGTCTCAGAAAATCAATCATTTGAAAAAGGTAATCGCTCAGCAAGAGGTTTTGGAACGGGTAATCAAAGAAAGGTATAAGAAGTTGTTTGATAACTTCGAAAAAACCAATGCTGCGTTTGAAAGATTGGCTAGGGAAAGTGTTAAAGAGAAGAAAAGAAAGAAAAAACTCACCAAAGATTACAATAGCCTATGGTGGCTTGCCAAACGCCTTAAAAGGCAGATAAGAAGATTGAAACAAAAACAAAGGTAGAAATCCCATCCAAATCTGAAGGTACTTGCTCAAGTCGCTGTTAATATGCAAGGTGAGAAATCAGAGACACACTGAGTTTTGAGGGAATCAAAATTTTGAAGGTGAAAACTCGTTTTGAGCGCAGTCAGGGCTTTCAGCAGCGCAAAGCGATTTTTTATGACCTGTTAGCTGTTGAAAGTGGTGACTTTCAATAACTAACTAGTGAAATATTAAACGAGTTAGCTGTTGAAAGCTGGAAAAGTATTTTTGAAGCCAAGGACAGAACATGCCATTCCAAACAGGTTATGAAGGAGTTCCAGCATACCAAGGGAATGAAAATTGCTTGCAAAGGATTCGACATCAAAGATTTGAGGGAATTTTGGAAACCACATGTAAAACAAACTTCCTCAAATATCGATCATGAACATTGAAGAAATCAAACTGTCGAGACAGGTGTTTTGCCACATTGCATCACATCAAACATTCCAGGAGCTGAAGGGTGCAGATGGAGAATTCTTGAGATAAAATACAATTCGAGTGCTAAGTTTAGTTGTTTAGTCTTTATCTTCAAAGTTGTTTAGTTAGATTTGAATTACTTTTATTAAATACAGATCCATGTTTTTAGGATTTGTCAAACTGATTGTAAGAGGCTATAAATGCCTACTTTTGATATGAGATAAGGGTTCAAACTGGGAGATATTTTATGCCACTGTATAGACTCTTTTTGCAGAAATAAAGTTCAATTTTCTTTCATTTGCAATATCAAAATTATCCATCTTTCATTTTATGTACTTTAATTTCAGTTTATTTTAGTTCATAAAGACTGTTATCTCTTTATTGAACTCATAGGTTTGAAATCAAAGGATTTCCCTCTATCTTGTATTAAGCCCTACATTCCTTTGTATTGGCAAATCAAGAATAGTATTCTCCATCCTCTTTTCAATTATAAGATCTGATTATTGTTTCCTGAGAGCACTATATCTTTAGATGTGTGATAAGTTGTTTCTTACATAAATCATTCAAGACCCCATTGTCCCAAACACATAAAACCATTATTTCTAAGTTACCAAGCATCCTTAGCCTACAACCCTAAGGAGTTTCTTGGAGTGATAACATAAGGAAAAGGAACAATGCGGATGAAAATGTGAGGAACTGTCAAGCAATAACTTCAGAAATGGAAATCGTAATGGCAATCATTAATAACTAATGGAAATGTCTATCTTCTATATGCAAACAATCATAAAATCATTAACACACTTATGCATTTATCCTTGGCTATTGTAAAAGAGATCTGAATCACAAAATGGAAATCAAACTTCGAACTGATACAATTACCGAACGAGACAGTAGCTCCTTCAGACTGGGCCCTCGGTCCTCAGAAGTACTACTACGAGAAACTCAAAGCATAGAAATGATAGAAACACTCAAAACTTTCATTGATTCTATGGCTGGTAAAACATTTACAAAAACTGCTTGCGCAGAGCAATTCTGAATCTAAATACTTGAATGCATTTTTTTTTCCTCTTTTCTGGATTTATTACCCTCTTATATATTACAATAGTTTGGGTAAATCAAGCTATCCCGAGGATCGAAAGATCCTCATGATTGCTTTACTATTATAAAATTACAATATATAAAATGCATTATCTTCAAACTACTTTGCGCCTAAAAAGTCTTCAACCTCCAATAGCTTGCGCATAGCCAAAATCTCTTTGGTTATCTTTGACAGTTATTTATCCAATTCTNCAACAAAATCAAACCATTCCAATCGTAAATTAGAATCTATTTAATAAAACTTTAATAACAACCCTAAGAGACATATTAATCATATTCTTTCCTATCTATCCCTAACTATCTAAAGAATCAATCAAAATCATATCATGAACTGTGGGAAAAAGGAAGATATTTATACCTTTTTCGTAACCCAACATAATCCCCATATTACTTTCTTGCATGTTCTCGTGCAAGCTAGAGTCTTTCATGTAAACCAGTTATACTGTAGGGAGGAAAAGTTGGTTCACCAGGTCTCCTGAAACCATGGTTTCTTTTGATTTCATCAAAAGCGGCGTCCTGTCTCTTTTTATTAATTTGATAATCCTTTTGGTAAACTTCTGGAGGAAACTAGAGGAGAGGGGGGTTATACCTGCATCCCATCCAAGCAGGTCCTTCCTCCTGGAGTAGTCTAGCATATCTTTCTACTCTGAAGGTTGCTGCAAAGAAATTCCTATATCCAAAGGGCTCTCTACTTTTAACCTCATCGGAGGATACATCCCATCTTAGCTTGGAAGTAGCAAGAGCTTCTTCCTTGAGTTCTCCAAAATATGCGATACCTGAGTGGATGACATGTAAATGGATAGGAGCCAATGAGTCCACAACACCTACCCTTTTCATGAAGGTCGTGTGTCACATGATGGATGGGAAGGATTTTGGAGGCTCTCCTCTAATCCAAAGATCTAAACCAGTTTCCCTATTTATGAACATTTTGTGAGGCTTACCCCATCTGACTTGGTTCCTAGTAAAGGATAGGAATGCCTAGAACTGTATGTGCCCTATGAAGAGGCTAGGGTTGTCTCCTCTAACTTCTTCCAAAATGAGATTATGGAAATATAATTCACACAGAAGGTATTGTACCTTCTCTTCCTAATCTCTGAAACATGAAATACATTCTGGAACAGTGGAAAATGAAATGGGTTTACCTGCTCTGATGGCCTTCACTCTCAACAATAGATACCGTTCCAGCAAGAATAAAACATAATTAGTCGCAGGAGCTCTGCAATTGATGGCATCAGAGTAGACATCACAAATGTGTTTGATTTGCTCCAAAGCTTTTTCCAATTGGGTTTGCACCTTTTTTATCTTCTCTTGGGCTCTGGTAAGCGCATCATAAGTCTCACCCTCTATTGCTATCATGTCTTTCAATTCTTTAACAACCCTTTGATATTCAGTCCTAGTTACCATTTCATGTTGGTGCTGGACCAATGCTTTCTGTGCTTGTGTAAGTTCTGCTTTTAGTCTATCGATGATGACACTCTGTGCTTGAGATTGAGATGCTTGGTATTCTTCCATAGCACTCATCTCTTCCTTGGATTGAATCAATGCTTGCTGGGCTTGTCCCAATTCTTCTTTTAGCTTATGAATGATGGCACCCTATGCCTGAGATTGGGATGTTTGATATTCATTCATTTCTTCTTTGGAGCGAATTAATGCTTGCTGGGTCTGTGTAAGCACTTCTTCTAGTCTATTCATGATAGTACTCTGTTCCTGGGACTGCTCTGTTATTTTCAGTAATTCACCTCTATTTTGAATCAGTGTTTGTTGATATTGCAATAGTTCTTCCTCCAGTCTCCTAATAGTATCATTCTGCTAAAAAGTTGAGCTGTTTCCTCTAAAATCAGAGTGTCTATCTATATACCCACAAAAGTTGTACTAGCTTCTTTCTTAGGAAGAGGATTTCTTCCTTGCATTTTGCCCTTTTTGTTTTTCTTCTTCTGTGGATCTTGTCTGCTAGTTCTAATTGTTTCCTCAATTCCTTGATAATCTCCTTGATTTTTCCCACCTTCTTCTTTAATGACACAACCCTCTTAGCCTTTTTCTTCAACAATTTGTTTTCTTTCTTTAATTTCCTAATTTGTTTCTGGCATTTGGCTGATTTATGTTTATGAGGGATCTCGAGGTCTTCTTCATTTCATCCAGAAGATGGTTATCCCTCTATTCCTTCCAAGTGATCTGGTTTTCCAAGAGGGTCTCTTGTTTTAAAAAGAAATACCTCCTATGTTGTGTCGTCTGGAAAAGACATTTCAATGTCAGGAAAGTCTTCAGCTGGTTTTGAAGAGGAGGCTGGTTCTGGTTCTTTTTCCAGATTATTTTCATCTCTGTCAGTTAAGGTTCCTAAATTCTCCAAAACCTAATCTATTTCTATCTCATAGCTCTTCAAAAAGTGTCTTGTCAGGTGCTCTACTGCAATTTGGGTGTCTCCCTGATTAGCCTTTTGTGCTGTCTGCTCTGTTTGCTCAATCGCTTGAACATTTTCCTATAAAGGTTGTTCTATGAAATTCTAAAGTTCTTCAGGGTGCTCTATTGCATCCTGAATTGCTTCAGTTGTTTCTTGAGTTTGTTTGCTTCTCCTCCTTGTCCTAGGAGGGGATCTAAGAGAAACCATTGTTCTCTTCTTTCTTTTTGTTAATGCTTGTGTCTATGAGGTCTGGGCTTCAGTGATTTGAGCAGGTTCTGCTTCAACTTTGGTTTGAGGTGGTGGAATTTCTCTTTGGGTGGTGGTTGCCTGCTCCAGTTGTGGAGGTCTATTGGCCTCAATTAGATTCTCCCAAGTCAACTGAGTTTGACTCAATGCTTTATCCACTATTAGTTTTACTAATCTATGGTGGCTAATGATAGTAACATGATCCTTGGACTTTTGTGTTCTTAAGACAACTTCATGTAGTACGGTATGTAGAAAGAAAGGTAAATTAAGTACTAACCATTGCTTCAAGTCTGCCAACAATTTGAGATGGAGAGGTTGAATTACATCGTATCGTCCATCGTAGGTGATGTACCACTGAACTATCCCCGCCAATTCCTTCCATGGTTCATTGAGGGTATTGGAATTAAGTCCCTTTCCTTTTTTATCCAATTCTTCCCCAGGTTCTGTGAAATATTCCACGGCTTCCCTCAGCTTCATATATTTCCCTGTCCATTGAATGCCTATGTTAGGGAGGCCTATGACTTCTTCTATGATTTCTGGGGTAATTAAGATTTGTATGCCTTGCATTGTAGAGATTTCTCCTTGTAGGTTTTGAAAGAATTCGAGCATGATGTTTGTGTCATAACCTTGCAAGCGGTTGAAGTACTCAGTCCACCCTAGGTGATGTAGGATTTATCTTTCCTGTTCTGTAACCTGGAGTAATGTCGTCTCTCTATGCACACTTCTGCCACCCATATTTCTGTGAGAAAGAAAGAATGACTATCGTTCCTTTTTACAAATTTGGTTAGACCATCTTTGGAGAAGCATATGCCAGAAATTGAAAATATCAGTAACAACGAATGTATAAATACATGGGTTTTGTATTTATTGAAATCATTACAGCTAGTCAGGAAGTGTGCCGAGCATCCCCCTCATTAATGTAGAGGTCATCCTCGACCGTTAGTGTAGGCGAAAGMAATGAGTGCAGTTATTTTCGAGTGAGAGGTAATGATTKCATTGCCGCCGCCAGTAGGGGCTAACCATATATAATTTTCAAAAAGACACATGCCACCAAAAATCATTTAAACGATAGTCGTTTGATGTGTGGAATTTGTAAAGTTATTACACCTATGTGCAAAAAAATGATTTATGGAGAAATCAATCAAAAATAAATTAAATCTGTTCATTTTTTTAATAGCCCACATAACATAATATTGTTACTTTTCTAGATGATTGAGTATGACTGATATGATAGCCTCATTATTTGAGTAAAGAAGATCTAGAGACACGCAAAAAATTGGTATTTTGAGATAATGTTCCATACCATAGGTAGAGCCGCTGCTGTCGGCATGCGTCCATAGCCTTGGCAGGTTTGCCTTTTAACCCTTAGATGAGACTTTATCCTTAATACACATGCGAATCATCTTTTTTCAAAAAGACCATTATCCTGGTTTGGTAGCCAGATGATGATAATGCCACTCACTAGATTGTAACTTAAGTGAACAAGCTAGCTCGTGATGAGACCTCTTGTCCTTTGACAAAAGAAAATGTCAAAGGCCATTTCCTTGGTGTGGTAGCCATAGTGGGAATGTCACTTACGTTAGTATCCTATGATCGTGGTAGGTTGGCTCATGACTAGATCCCTCATTCTTTATGAAAAAGGTTTGTATTGTGTATCTTTATGTATTTGTATCTTTTCTTAATAAATATTTGAATTGTCTTTTCCCAAGAAGACCATTATCCTGGTTTGGTAGCCAGATGATGATAATGCCACTCACTAKATTATAATTTAAGTGAACAAGCCAGCTCGTGATGAGACCTCTTGTCCTTTGACAAAAGAAAATTTCAAAGGCCATTACGCTGGTGTGGTATCCATAGTGGAAATGTCACTTACGTTAGTACCCTATGATCATGGTAGGTTGGCTCGTGATGAGACCCCCCGTTCTTTATGGGAAAATTCTATTATATATATATATATATGTATATATATGTATATATACATATATAGAGTGTGTTGAAGACTCCTTATAATATAGAGGCAGAATATCATTCAGGTATATTTGTATATAAGGGAAATAAACAACTTATGGTGGTTCTTGATTATGAACAAGGTTTAAAATATTTCGGAGAGATTATTCCATGAATTTGTTTTTTGATAAGGTGTGAGGGACCATCCACAAAATAATGACAGATCATTGTAATGACGATTAGAAACAGTGCTGGTGAAAATTAATTGATGAAATCTGCACTTCCAGAGGAATGGCTAGCATTTGAATGGTAAAGAAGGGAACTGCAATCGCACGAAAAGGAACATCAGTTGTTTTGTTAAAAAAAGGAACAACAGGTGTGCGAAAAGGGAACAATAGTTGTTCCGTTCAAAAAGGAAACAACATGCATGCGAGAAAGGGAACAATAGTTGTGTGAAAAGGAATAGCAGTTGTTCTATTCAAAAAGGAAACAATAGGCGTGCAAGAAAGGAACAACAGTTGTGCAAAAAGGAACATCAGTTGTTCCGTTCAAAATGAAACAACAAGCGCGCGAGAAAGGGAACAACAGTTGCGTGAAAAGGAATAACAATTGTTCTGTTAAAAAAGGAAACAACAGGCACACGAGAAAGGGAACAACATCATCATGAACATGTAAAAGACAGAGTCCATGTGATAAAACAAAACGAGAGTATGGAACAGAAGAAGGTGCTAATTGTAGTTATCTGTCAAGATTCTTGTTTCCTAGATGAATTTTTATAAAACAAAGATAAAACTAACCACCCAGTTGGAAAACTATGTACAATATAAATAGAATACATCGTTTATGGAGTTGGGGTGGCTGGGTTACCTTCCCAGCCAGCCAAAATCTGCACCGTAGGGTATTTACTTAC
>JASDQU010025113.1:2549-27685 GCA_032191745.1 Picea mariana
CGAAAGAAGGTAAGACCACGGTCGTAAAGACAGTGAATCACAGGCTTAGCCTAGGGAGCGAATGCTTAAGGAGCGCTTCGGAATTCGGAGGATCGCGAGTTATGGGGGTGAAGGAATTTTGACTTTCGAAACCCCGAATCCCGATATTGAACCAGGGATTGGCACTTCGCTAATGAGGGTTTCTAGAGATTCCCAATTGTGGGAGATTAACCCCAAAAATTTTAAAAATAATGATAGTGGGTGTGTTACAAGTATAACCATGTAAAATTCCAGTCCATACAAGAAAAGATTGAAAAACTTTCAATGTTGGCCCCATCAACATGTCAGTTATAAGCGAGGTCAAGTACATGAGCAGACACGCCTTATTGTTGTATTTTGATAGAATAACCAAAGAATATTTTACTTTCAAATTATTTATTTGACTCATGTTTGAGTCCGAAAACCCTCCCATAGCATCAATGCATGTGTGTTGTCCTAGCATGTCAAATTTATGTCCATACAAGCACAAATTGAAAACATTTCAACATTGGCCCCATTCACATTAATTATTATATAGGATTTTTGTTTTATTGTGGAATTGATTGTGTGATTCATGTTTGAATCCAAAAAACATCCCATACCTTCAATGCATGCATCTAGTCTAACCATATCAAATTTTTGTCCATACAAGCACAAATTGGAAAAATTTCAACATTGGCCCCATTCACATTAATTACTCTATAGACTTGTTGTTTGATTGTGGAATTGATTGTGTGAGTCATGTTTTATTTTTTAAATCCTACCATACCTTCATTGTATGCGTCTAGTATAACCATGTCAAATTTCAGTCCATACAAGCACAAATTGAAAAACTTTCAACGTTGGCCCCATCCACATGTCAGTTATAAGTGTGGTCAAGTACATGAGCAGGTACACCTTATTGTTGTATTTTGATAGAATAATCATAGAGTATTTTATTGTATTTTTTTTTTTGACTCATTATTGATGTTGGAAATCCTCCCATACTGTCAATGCATGTGTGTTGTCCTACCATGTCAAATTTCAGTCCATAAAAGCACAAATTGAAAAAATTTCAACATTGGCCCCATTCACATTAATTATTATATAGGCTTGTTCTTTGATTGTATAATTTTTTGTGTGAGTCATTTTTGAGTCCAATAACCCTCCCATATGGTCAATACATGCATCTAGTCTAACCATGTCAAATTTTAGTCCATACTCACACAAATTGGAAAAATTTCAACATTGGCCCCATTCACATTAATTATTCTATAGACTTGTTGTTTGATTTTTTGAATTGATTGTTTGATTCATGTTTGACTCTAGAAGCCCTCCCATACCATCATTGTATTAATCTATTCTAACCATGTCAAATTTCAATCCATACAAGCAAAAATTGAAAAACTTTCAACGTTGGCCCCATCAACATGTCAGTTATAAGCATGGTGAAGTACATGAGTAGACACGCCTTATTGTTTGATTTTGATAGAAAAACCAAAGAATATTTTATTTTCAAATTATTTTTTGGACTCATGTTTGATTCTATAAACCCTCCCATACTGTCAATGCATGTGCGTTGTCCTAGCATGTCAAATCTTAGTCCATACAAGCACAAATTGAAAAAATTCCAACATTGGCCCCATTCACATTAATTATAATATAGGCTTGTTGTTTCATTGTGGAATTGATTGTGTGAGTCATTTTTTAGTCCAAAAATCCTCCCATACCATTAATTCATGCATCTAGTCTAACCATGTAAAATTCCAGTCCTTATAACAAGCACAAATTGGAAACATTTCAACATTGGCCCCATTCACAGTAATTATTCTATAGGCTTGTTGTTTGATTGTGGACTTTATTGTGTGAGTCATGGTTGAGTCTCAAAACCATCCCATACTTTCATTGTATGCGTCTAGTCTAACCATGTCAAATTTTAGTCCATACAAGAACAAATTGAAAAACTTTCAATGTTGGTCCCATCAACAAGTTAGTTATAAGCGGGGTCAACTACATGAGCAAGAGTGCCTTATTGTTGGATTTAGATAGAATAACTAAAGAATATTTGATTTTATAATTTTATTTTTGACTCATGTTTGAGTCCGGAAACCCTCCCATAGCTTCAATTCATGTGTGTTGTGCTAGCATGTCAAATTTCAGTCCATAAAAGCACAAATTGAAAAATCAGCATTGGCCCCATTCACATTAATTATTCTATAGGCTTGTTGTTTGATTGTAGAATTATTTTTGTGAGTCATGTTTGAGTCTGGAAACCCTACCATACCGTCATTGTATGATTCTAGTCTAACAATGTCAAATTTCAATCCCTACAAACACAAATTGAAAAAACTTTAACGTTGGCCCCATTCACATGTCAGTTATTTTGGGATTTTGATAGAATAACCAAAGAATATTTGATTATTGAATTCTTTTTTTGAGTCATGTTTGAGTCTAAAAACCCTCCCATACCATCAATGTAGGTGTGTTGTCCTAGCATGTCAAATTTTAGTCCATACAAGCACAAATTGAAAGGTAAAATCTGACAAAAAGGACAATTTTCATGACTTCTTTCATGGTTTGGTCTTGTTTCTATTTGTGCAGCTTGTGTGTTGAGGAACCATATTTGCATTGTTTTGAACATGATCATCACCTCAAATTCACATAATTTTTCTCAAATTGGTATATAATAAACCCAAATGAGCTTCTCTTGGTTTCGAGAATAATTAACTCTCTACTAAATAGGGGAAGCCACATGAAGGTGGAAGCTCTAATTACCTCCCCCCCTCACTCTCAATTCCCCCATACCTAATTTAATGTAATTAATAAAATGTAACACACTACATACAAAAATGACATAAATGTAATTGACAATAATGATGCTATTGACACATGCAATACTTAGTGACATTGATACAACACCATCTCAACATGCATATTTTTATGTTGTTGATTAAAAAATGAACAAAAAGAGGGTTTTTTCATCACAAATATGACACACATACATTGAATATACAATGTAGAACCTGAAAGAAAAATGAAGAAAGGCTGATGCAAACTTAAAACTTGTGTCAACCAATTTGTTTACTTTGAAAGAAAAATAGGGTTTATGGTTTACATGATGAATTGATGATGGAAACAAGTGGGTGTGTGAGTGAAATTTTAGTCTAGAAACCCTCCCATATCGTTAAGTCATGTGAATATTATATCCATGTCAAATTTTAGTGCATACATAAACAGTTTGAAAATATTTCAACGTTGGCCCCATTCACAAGTCATTGTTGCCCATGTCTATTCCTAGTACAATGTCTTTACATTGTTCCTTTTAAAATTTGTTCGAAACACACGTTCCCACATCTAGTACTAAAAGGAAATGTTATAAAATTGATAGACAAGTACTAATTGATATAAATTACACAAGCTTCATTAGATATTTCTTGTCTTTGGTTTTTCCTCTCATCTAAGTACTTGTTTTCTCCATAAATTAAAGACTATTAGTATGAAATCATTAATTAAATATGGAATTTCCTCTACAACTTTATTCTTTCCACCAAACACATGGGAATAATTGTCATGATGTTGTTTTTATACAACATAGTCGATGAAAATAAAGAGAATGACAATGACGATGGGTATATTGTTGGGAGTTCCATGCAACACGACATTAATCTGAGAAAGTTCGAACGAAATGAGGCCATGATCGGATATATAGAGTGGGTGTGTGAGTCATATTTGAGTTTGGAAATTAACATTCCCACATATTATAGTACTTCAAAGGCATGCAATAATGTTTATAAACATAACTTGATAAATTTCACAAGCGCTTGATCATCAATTATTTGTTGTCTTTTTTTTTTCTCTTATCTAAGTACTTTTTGGTACAATATTTTAGATATTTTTTAGTACGTAATAATTATTTAAATAGTAAATATCATCTAACACCTTCTTCTTGCCACATAAATCATGGGCCAAAGTCCCATGTTGTCAAATAGTTTCAATGAAGATTCTATAGAAATGAAAAACACGTTCATCGAAACTTCGTTGATGCAATACTATGACAACAATGATGACATCTACGATCATGATGGTATAAAAATGAATGAGATTCTCTTGGTTTCAAGAATAATTTATCCTCTACTGAACAAGTAAAACCACATGAAGGTGGAATCACATGTGGCCCCTACCATCCCCCTCACATCACTCTCACTTCCCCAATACCCAATCTATAAAATAGAAAATAATCAAAAGAAACATAGTAATATTCATGCATAGAAACTACCAAAACAAAAATTAATGAAGGTAAAATAGATTATATGTTTGTAAATGATATTTTTAGTTTACCACATACTCTAGTATATTGGAGACTATTTTAAGGTTGCACATAATAATTAAAAAACATGTAACATGTGATATAAAAATGTCGCATAAAACTTAAAAACATGTAATTAACCCATGACATAAGTAAATTATTTTAAGATAATAATTCATACAAATTAAAATATATAGTCATGTATATGATCCAACTCAACAGTTGTATCATCCTTATTATGTATCTTCTTCTTCATTGAACTTGACATATGTATCATCATCCGGTCCCGAAATGTTGTTGAAAGGATCGATGATATCATCATCGTCATAAATGTCATTTTCAAGCATATTTTCATCGACATCATCTTCAATAACTACAATGTCTCCTATGCCTGAATCATGAAATTCTTTGTCTTATTCGTCAACCCTTCATGATTTTATGGATCTGTCTGATCTAGTGAATCATCTTCTTCTTCAATATCATCTTCTTTGTGTACATGAGTATACTTAACTGGCCTTCCTCTTGGATCATATCTAACCAAAAATGACCAATCCCTCTCACTTGGAACATTTGAGTAAAAGACCTATTCACATTGTCTTGGAAAAACATAGTGATCATGTCCTCTTTCAAACACCATTGTTTTAATCATCGTAAATCTATGGGCATGATGAATAACATATTTTTCCTCATCGCGTTCATGCATTCGTAACGTATACCATTTGACGTCGAATAGAACTAGTTTTATGGAATTAAACTCACACTCAAGTATATCATTCAAATACCCATAGTATCTATTTTGATATTCTCGAGGATGTTCGTCACTCCTAGAGGAAACATTAGTGATTTGTAATACTGCAGCTATCCCACTATAAAAAAAATCCTAAATTCATCCAACTGTTTGATGCAAAATTTATGACCATTGCACCACAAGCCTTGTGGTGTTTCAACTGCAATATGCTAGATATGTAAAATATGCATTGTCAATTAATAAATTAGCAAATTTATATAACTTGTAAAGTATTTGAAAAATACAGTACACATGTAGTCACATTAATATAATATAAAATAACTGAATAAAATGGGTGAATTTTCTTTCCTGTCCATCTTTCGAACCAAATGCTAAAACAATTTCCCTTTGTGTTACATTGGCATCTCTGTTAGGAAGAGTTTCTTTAACCAATTCAGATAGTCGTTGCCATGATAACCTACCTCCATGATGCTTTTTACATATTTCAATCCATACATTCATCAAGTCAAGATTGTTTGCAATGTATAAATGCAGTGCATCCGAATCTTGAGCAACTAAATCAAAAAATAATAATTCACAAATATTAAATATTAATTAGAACCATGGTAAATATTAATAATTGATGAAATAAAAGATATTAATATATTAATGAGTATGATCATATACACAAAAAAAATAAAATTATATGTATTAATATAAATCTCCACAATTATTAATATATTACCTCTCATTTTTTTCATTCTACCTTTCCCCAATAGGTGCTCCTGATCTTCAAATTTTTTTGATGGAGTTCACATCCCAAATGTGATCCACTGCATGCATAGTTGGCACTGCTAATTTAGAAATATATTGACTAATATACACCATTTATTCATATGCCATATATCCCTCTACCATATAACCCTCAGGACGTGCTCTTTGTTTAACCAAAGACTTCAATGATTTCAATTGCCTCTCCATCATCCACATTGACCTTGTGTGTATAGATCCAAACATTTCAATCTCCTCAACTTGGTGTATGAGGTAGTGTTCTTGTGCATTGAAAAATGTTGGAGGTATATAATTTTTCATTTCACACATTAGCCATGGAATTTCTCTCTTCCAATACTTTATATCATCTTCATGGATTTCTTTCGATGAAAACCATCTATATGAGATAATGACACAAGAAAATAACATGTTTCAACATAACTTAATATATATTACATTACAAGTAAAACACATGGCATTAAGTACAACAACAAATTGAACGATCATTTTGCATATAAATAAAAGCTACTTACCTCATGTATATTCCAAGATCATATATAACTTGTTTGACATTCAAGTTCTCAAAGTTGTTTGGGAGAGATAGAAGTAGAACATACTGTAACAAAAAAACTAAATCGTTATTTGTTTCTACCAAAGTAGACAAAACAAAATAAAATACTTAAAAGATGTATAAGGACAATATATAAATATGCATACCAAAATTATTACCTTAATGAAGGTATGCCAATCATGTGTTTTTACCCCACCAAATTAACCTTTCTTCGCTAAGATATTATTTTTGTTTGAAGCAAAACCTGTGGGAAATTTAATTATTTGAATGACCTCCTTTACATAATTTCTTTGTTGATCTTTTAATAACCATGGAAGATTGTTTCGGTCTCCATATCTATTTGATCGGATCACACTTCACATTGCATGATTGACTTCCTAAATGCCAACACAAATTTTGACCATTGTTTCTTTATCCCTCCTACCATCTATAATCTTCCATAACGTTTCTATAACATTCTTCCCATTATGCATTATATAAAACAAATGAGCTATTTTTGTCTCCCCATAGTAGGGATACCTCATGAATTGAGTTAAATAAAATTTCATTCCTCGTTGAAGCCCATTATTAATATCTTCATGATGGTGGCCTTCATGAAGCATAAAATAAATCACAACTATAATTATCAAATACGGTAAAATAAATTCAATGATTAAAATAAAAATTCAAAACATTACATATACGATACATAAATAAATTTTGTACCTTGATGATTTCTATTATATTCCAACCTCAATAGGTGAGGTGTCATTCTTCATGGTTTTAAACCAATCCCTTCTTTCCCATTGAAAATATGTTTTTCAGTAGTACGATACCTATGGTTCTTAGGGAGGAGGTGCCTATACTCATAAAACACCACCTTTCCTAAAAATTTTGAATGACGATACTTCATCTTAGGACCACAAACTGGAGAAGAAAATTTACCCTTTGTTTGAAGACCCGCAACAGATGGATTAATGTCAATTATTTTATGAGATTATTTTAAAATTAAGCATGCATGATATATTTAAAAAAAAATAGTGTTAAAGAGAAATAAAATGCTACATACCACAAAAATGTGTTAGTCCTGGGGCATCATGAATTGTCAATAAAAGTATTCCACATAATTTAAATTTCTTCTCCCCAATTGGCTTATAGATGCCATCACATAACTTTAGTAGCTCATCAATAAGAGGCTTGATATATACATTCATATCTTTAACTTGGTACTTACCTAATTTTTTGAAATTACACATAATTACTACCATGATATGTATATATAACTAAATAAATAAACAAAATACATTATGAAAAAAACGAAAGAAATGAAAATTTTACATTCAAAAAATTAATGTAAACAAATACCTGGAACAATCATTGTCAAAATTATGTACTCCCTCTTTATTGACATCTAAGAAGGAATTTTATTGTTGATAACAAAAATATGCCACACTAAATAAATAGACCTATTCTCTCTGAATGGATTAACACCATCAACTTCCAATGAAAGCCTAACATTACGAGGTTCATCCTTGAAATATGCCTATTTTTCCTCAATTTCCCTAAATGCATAACCATCGACAGGAATTCGAAAAACACCATATCCTGTTCTATTACATGCATGGTAATCCATAAATTGTGCTATTCTTTCACACCTAAAAAATTGCTGCAAACATGGAATTATGGGAATATGACGAAGAGCCTTTTGAGGCACCCTTTTTGTTAGTTGATCGGTTCGATATATACTGATAAGACATTGCAGGCATTCTATTTTTGAAGGATGTTGTCCATACTATATAATATGATCATTAGGACATGCATCTATAGTTTGATAATCCATTCCAATGTCTTTCATAATGGCATACAAATCTTGATATGTGCGAGCTAAAATATTTGGCGATGTTAACAAAAATTCACCTAACAATCTACAACATAACAAATAACTAGTTAATGTAAAGAATATTAATCGTAAAAATTGCATTCTTACTTTACACATTAATTAAAACTTAAAAAAATAGAAAAAAATCGACATTTATGTATATGAGATGTGTAGCAACCCACTCTTGCATGCATTGAGCGAACTTATTCTTTGAGGACACTTGCTTGCAAGTGATCCAGATTATTATACTATTGGTTGTTTGATTATGATTATGAGGCATTATGGATATTATGATATGTTATTTTGTTGTATTGACCTAAACATGTTCTATTGACTCAGTTCTCCTGAGTGTGTAGGACTTTGGACCTCGAGGATGCAAAGGCATCGATGAAACCCCTTGGACTCTAGATTGAGTCAGGGATTGGACTATTGGGGTTTTATTGTTGTCGATATGACATATGTACATCTGATTAGATGTTATGGTTATTTATGATTATTACTGACATGATTCGTTGATGGATGTAGGCTGATGATAGCTTGCTGACCAGACTCACATCTGGAGTAGAGGGGTCACAGAGGACAACCAGAGACTTGAGGGAGAGGTGTGGACAACAATACTACCACAACCAACTAGCACTCTCACCATGGCTCGAACTGTAGGTTATCAATTACCTATTTCGAGAAGACCCACGATGTTGTGAGGGAAAATTGTGACACTCGCTCATAATGATTCTAAGGGGCACACAATAAGGAATGGGCCTTATACTTTAGAGGCCATTAGTCTCCAACAAGATCACCTGGTGAAGCATTGACTCTAGGGGTATTTTATGTCTAAGAAGTCAGTCAAGAGGTGAGTGACACCCTTGGAGCACGTAGTGCGTCCTGAAGGGCACGTCGTGCAAGGAAAAAAGAAAGAGGCGAGTGGCACCCTTGGAGCACATAGTGCGTCCTGAAGGGCATGTGACATAAGGAAAACATAAAGAGTAAAATGGCACCCTTGGAGATCCTAGTGTGTACCAAAGAGCACGTCATAATTTTAACTGGTAAAGTGAATAAACCTAATCGGCCTTAAAATGAATGATGTGATAAGTAAGATTTAAAAATAATTTCCCAAATACAAATGTCGGCCAACCTAGTGAAATTAAAATCTAGGTCTAAGTAACACATGTGGTCAACAATAATAATCATAATTAAACATGTAACAACAAGGGGGTAAGAAATTCAATTAATTTATTAAAATCAAATTATAATGGGGGATTAAAATTTTAAAAGGGAAATGATTGTTTTATCTACATATGCTAATTAAATTTTTAATTAAAAAGAAAAAGGGGTAAAAGGTTCTTTTTATACACTTGCTAAATTGAGTTTTAGCTAAAAAGAGAAAAGAGGGAAACTTAAAAGAAATAGGAAACTAAAGGAAAAAGGGGAAAGATAAAGAAAAAGATGAATGTCTAACTTAGTAAGGAATCTTGCCTTTGGAACTTGCTATTTTTGAACTCTACTAAG
This sequence comes from Picea mariana, assembly GCA_032191745.1. NCBI lineage: Eukaryota > Viridiplantae > Streptophyta > Pinopsida > Pinales > Pinaceae > Picea > Picea mariana. Next base: position 12,286 of record JASDQU010025113.1, read on the forward strand.
AATTTAGTAAGGCATAAGTCATTTAATATTTTTAAGGGAATATTGGGACACCAAGGATCATTTTTAGGAATGCTTTTAGGTGGGTGAGGGAAATAGGAATAATTAATTAATTAATAAAATTGAATATCTGGTGCAACTAGGGGATGGTTGACATGTGTACGGGGGAGGTTTTTCCTAATTAATTAAATGAAAAGGGAATTTAATGAGAATTTGAGAAAATAATTACTTTAAAAAATCTATAAAAACGATGGAGGAGGAGGAGTATGGATCTCATCTTTATGTGTAACGTTACGCTGCTGAATTTTTGTCTTGCCTGAACTTATCTTGTGGGAGTTGGGATACCCATCTCGGGTAACGAGTGGTAGCTAGACCTTGAGAGGTGATTTGGGTGCTAGTGGTTCTCTAGTATTGTTTGTGTGGCCCCTTTATGGCTTGGGGGGATCAGGGGGAAGAAGAGTACCCCTAGCGTTGGATGGGAGGTATCGATGAGGTCACATTAGTCAGCAATAAAAAGCTAGATGGAGCGTGCGCGGGACATAAACTATTGAGCATTCAAGTTTGACTAAGTTACGATGGTTTAAATTGTTACTTGCAATGAATTTAAATTTACACATGTTATTTCTATGTGCTCGGTTTAATATTTCATTTCCATGCGCTATCTTGCACCTGCTTTGCTACAGTATTGTAATCCCCCTGCTGGTTGTTTTTTGAATGGATTTCCTTTGGCCGACCCAACTTCTGATGTCATTGACTTATCTATGTGGGTTTTATTGATTATTATGAAGATTTTGTGTTTTATCTTCACCCCTTATCCCTATGTCATCAGTCCATGCCTAAGAACTCAGCCAGGAGATGAATCAACGGTCGTCACTTCGGTGTTTAAAGACCTATATATTCTAATGCCCTACTTTTCTGTGCATGGATGATGAGAAAAAGATAATTTATCCCAACTATCTATCCCTTACTTATCTCTGCGTTTTTCTCTTCTAATTAATCCCATATCTTTGCACCTCCTTGTTTTGAGTAAATCTGTGTTTTGTTGATTATCTTTGTGCTTTGTCTATGTGATTTATTGGCATATTACCCAGTGCTTGAATGTTAAACCTCTGCATTTTTGGTATTTAATTAACCTCTGCGTATTGTTTATTTATTTCTCCCCATGATGATATTAATACTCTCTGCATTTTAATACCAACTCCACTTTTTGGTTTATTTATTTCACCTAGTGAATCGCCCTAATAATCTCAGTGTTTTTAATGATCACCTCTGCATTTTTTTTACTGTGTAATGGTGGCATTTTTTTTTTACTTGTGAATTGGTGGCGATTTTAGTTGTTAATGGTCACTTTCGGTGACTGTGTAATGGTTAGACATAGGCTCATTTCTAGGAAGTGATATTTAATTGGTATACAATTATTTTATTGTACAAACAATGATTACTTTACTTTACTCTACTGTATAGACAACTATTACTTTACTTTATTGTATAGACAGTTATTTTACTGTATAGACAACGATTACTTTACTTTACTGTATAGACAGTTATTTTATATTTGCGTATTACCTTGTACAACTATTACTTTGTAGAGTCAATGATTACTGGTAATATCTAGACCATGAATTTTGTATTAATTACACATAGATTTTCGTAACCGTTAGACAACAAATTTGTGATATAGAGATCATGATTTCTGGTAATGTGGCAACTATTTTTGGTAATACTTACACAGAGATTTTCATAGATTTTAGATGACGAATTTTGTAATGTATGACAACAATTTAATAGTGGACTGTGTTTTTAATATATTGACTGCAATTATCATATTTTTAAACTCAACGATTTTCCTTTATTTAACTCAACATTTATCATTTTTTCTCTGTGAAATTCCTTTTAATAGAATTCAAAATGGTTGTTAGATGGCGATATCAATAGTTTAATCAAGAGACTTTCCCTTAGGTTTATCATAGAACTTTCTTCTGCGATTTTGCTGGGAAGAGATAAATTTTGTAGAGCTTCAATTTTCATTGTTAAAACACAATTACACAATGATTTTATCCATACTCATGCATTTGATTAGGCAATTTATTTTTACTACTTTGAATTGAACAACATTGATTATAGAAATTGGAATTTGTGAGTACAACGACTAGCATTGAACCTCAACTGAAGAAAGTAAAGAAAATAGCATTGATTTAGTGAATTTACGATTTCATGAACAACATTTTAGATTGACAGTGAATATATGACTGGAAACGAGTTTAATATTAATGAAGGACAGAGATCTATGCTCTATATTTATACAAACATCATTTTATATTGGCAGTGGATATATGTCTTACAACGATTTTAATATGAATGAATGACAAACAACTATATTCTATATTTACACGGATGACGTTTTTGTATATTTACTCGGCAACATTTATCAGTCGGACACCGGTTATAGTCTTCAATGCTCGACTCAACCCAAATGATAAGAATCTTCTAGTGTTGTCAACTTCATTCTCCATTTGAAAAGTTATTAATAAAATTTGTTCAGTTGTGTTAAGGTGAGTGGGATAAAATTTAAGTATTCTCTCCCTTCCAACTGAAAGGAAATAACGAGATCGGGAAGTAATCACCAGTTTGGGGTGTAGGTGTCGGTCCCACAATGATCAGGAAAGATGCACAACAGAGGATCAAACACTTCTCTACCTATCACTGCCCAATAAAAATTTATAAAAATGTTCTTCGTGCAAACTAGAAGGCCGATAATCTTAACAGGATTTTTATTTGGGCAACCCATTGTCATCATACAAGCGACATTCAAAATACTTCCATACGTTTGCATTACCACCACCTTGTGTCCAAACGTCTTCTCGGATATATAGTGCCATTTATGAATGATGCGAGTACTCGCAAATTTAGGGTTCTAGTCAGATATCAAGAGGAGGTGACATCAGAGATCACAACGATTACAGTCTGCCCCATCTTCTATGATGTTGCTTGGAATTCTTTCCCTTTAGAGGTACCTAATGTGATCTCGATGACCCTTTTTCGACAGGCTATTTTTTTGAGAAAAAAAATATTTTGCACCATGGCTAAGTCCAGTGAATTCATTGCTCAACCTTGAATTCTTCTTTTAGTCTGAGCTAGCTTTATGTCTAGTTCACTTTCCCTACCAATGAGATTTAGGTTTTTAGTACCTGTATATTTTTCAAATAATGTAGAAGTAATTTTAGCTTGATCAAACTTTTAGAGTTTCCTTCTTCTTTTTTAAATGCAACCAATTCTTATGATATTAAAGGGATTATGTGATCTTTTTACGTGTATGGATCCGATGTATCTTTCCTTTAGTAACTTGTATTTGATTTACTTGGAAGATAACATAGGACGGTAGATTCTAATCGTACACCTTGAAGGTTTGATGGATGGTCTTTGTTGAATGTTTCTTAAGTGGTTGTGTCCATCAATTGTTTTAGGATAGGTATGATGGACTTATGAAATGTGTCATAGGTATTAATGGCACCACTACTTAAGTGAATATGGGATTTTGTAGAAGTTTGTTTAACTTGCGCCATGAAATTATAGTTAGGAGTACTTGTGCACTTGATTTAATGTTGTTATAATTGATGAATAACCTTGCGCCTTTACTTAAGTTGACATGAGAATGTTATAGAATTGTTTACTCTCACGCGCAACATATATTTAAATGTTACTGTATGATTGATAACGGTGATGATTAACCTTGTGTAAGGGTTAATTGATGTTTAGGAATGATGGATTGGTGAATTGGATGATCATGTTCATGTTATTTTTCTTTTTGCAAAATAAAAAATTTTAACCTGTATTCTGTGGCATTTCTTGGGTGTAATGGAGGGTCATTACATATGGTATCAGAGGGGGTTCAACCCTGCAACTGTGTACCACCATGCTTTCCACTACAGTAAACCCTTGAGTGTAACCTAGCGCTAACTAAAAAAAAAAAAACTTTAACGTGCCCTTGTGGTGACCTCGATTAGAGGACTCTAGAGAGTTTCATAGCATGGTGCTATGGAAGGAGGTGCGATGCCTCCAGAAGTTCCCATGACCTCATATTATAACCCCTAAGGGGAGGAACAAGTCATTGGGTTGGATTCAATTGTTGTAAGGGATGGAGATGGTCTGACAAGGTCCTTCCATAGATTGTTTGAGGCCTGGATTCCCATATATGCTAAGATAAGGCGAGGGAACTTGTACCCCTGAGGGTCCACAATGTGTCGAGACAGTACCATTAATATTCACCACAATATTGAGAAGGTTAATTTTCCCTAGTTCTTGGGTGCCCCAGACGGTGGATTCATCAAGGCATGGTTGGACGATATGGCGAGGTGCCTGCACTTAGCGACTAAACCTCCAACATGAAGGTCTACACAATAGCCTTTCAACTAAAAGGGATAACTCTTCTATGGTGGAAGACACTCTAGTCGCAATTGAACATGGTCATCAAAGACGTTTCATGGAATCTGTTCGAGGAACGGTTCCAGGAGAGGTATCTTTTTAAGGAATTCGTTGAGCGTTAGCTCAACGAGTTCAATGCCTTGCGATAGGGTGGTCGTACGGTGCCTGAGTATGAGGCCCATTTTGGAGTTGTTTTGGTATGTTTTGCACCTTAAGGTCAACAAGCTTGTGGTGGGCCTTAATGTTAGGATTCAACTTCTACTTCGGGTACCAATAATAATGGGTCGAGGAAAGTGTGTTGGAATGTGGGGAGCCACATTACCAGCATGACTGCCCAGTGGAGAGGACTGGAGCATATGATCAGTCAGACCCACTGTCGTGGGAGTTTTGGGCAAGGCCCATTGGATTCATGTAGCAATAAATAACCTCTAGTCATAGAACCAATCGACTATGCTTGAGATGTCAGGTATCATTGCTGACCAGACCCTTAGTATTTTGATAGATCCATGCATTACAAAGAGTTTCATTTCTGGAGCAACACTAAAAAATAATTAAGGTAAAGCAAGTCGAACTGGACGAGTTTAGCTTTGTAGAAATGGCTTCTCAAGCCAAACAGAAGGTCAGAGGGAAGGTTACGGGCTGTAGCCTTAACCTTAGAGAGTTTGTCACTAGGGCCAACCAGTACATTAATATCTTTGGATCTCATGACATCATGATCAGTATGGACTGGTTGGAATCACTTGAGACGATATTCAATTGTAAGAAGAAATGACTAATCTTGGTCGATGATGAGGGACAAAGACACGTGATTGTAGGTCGAAACCAGGGAGTTTCCCTCAGGATCATCTCTTCTATGCAACTACGGAAGAGCATGTGCAAGGGATATAAGATTTATGTGATCCTTGCATTAAACGATAAGGGAGTAGTGGAAGGTCTACAACACCTTCCGGTAGTGAGAGAGTTTGCAGATGTTTCCCCTCAGGAGTTACCTGGGATGCCACTGGAGAGAGATTTGGAATTTACCGTAGACCTAAAATTGGGAACTGAACCGATAGCAAGAAGGCCTTATCAGATGTCAACCCTGGAGTTACAGGAATTGAGAATGCAACTAAAGGAGTTGTTGGACCTAGGACTTATACGTCCGAGTGTGTCACCATTGGATGCATCGGTTATCTTAACACAAAAGAAAGATGGATGCAAACTCTGCATTGACTATCATCATTTGAAAAGGCGACGATCAAGAATCAATATATGTTTCCAAGGATTGATGATTTGTTTGATCAAATGAAGGGTCCGACGGTGTTTCCAAAGATCGACTTGAGATCAGGGTATCACTAGTTATAGATCAAGGAGGATGAAATCCCTAAGACTTCTTTTAAGATGAGGTTGGGACATTATGAGTTTACTATTTTACTGTTTGGACGAACGAATGCCTCAGGGCTATTTATGAGCTTGATGAATGGGGTGTTCCACGAGTACTTGGACAATATTGTCCAAGTATTCATTGATGATATTTTGATTTACTCTTGGATGATGGAGGGACATGACAAGCACTTGCACTTGGTACTACAGTTTCTGCGAGAGAACAAATTGTATGGGAAATATTCTAAATGCTTGTTTTATCAATCGAAGATTCACTAGTTAGGGCATGTCATATCCGATGAATTCATCATCGTGGATCCAACAAAGGTCGAGGCTATTATGGAATGTCCTGCACTGATGAATGTCCCGGAAGTGCGTAGCTTCATGGGTTTAGTAGGATATTATCGATGGTTCATCGAGGGATTTTTTAAGATCGAAAACCCAATTATGGAATTGAAGAAGAAGAAAAAGAAGTTTGTTTGGACCGAGAAATGCGCGAAAGAATTTCAGAGGCTCAAGTAGTTGTTGACGACATCACAAATACTAAAGGTCCCTGACATGGAAGCAAACTTCTTTGTATGCATTGATGCATCCAAAGAAGGATTATGTGGAGTCGTGAGGCAAGATGATTGAGTGATTGCTTACATATCGAGAAGGTTGAGAAAGCATGAGGAGAAATATGTAATGAACGATTTGGAGTTGTTATCCATTTTTTATTCCTTGAGATTTTGGAGACACTACCTTATTGGACAAAAATTCGAACTAAAAATGGACCACTTTGGACTACAACACATCTTTTCACAAAGCGACTTGAATGGGCGAAAATGACGTTGGTCGAAATTGATTAGCAAGTACGATTTCGATATTACTTACATAAATGGAACAATAAAAAGAGTGAATGATGCGTTGAGTCAGAGACCACGCATATTTTGAGTGATGCCTCTTCAGACGAATCTGCGTGAAAATATTCTAACTTTACAATGTGACGATAACTGGTACAAGGAGGTCAAGGAATTATCGGACATAACACAATAATGGTACCAATATTTTAAGGATTTACTATGGACAACAACTGATCTTTGAGATTTAAAGGCTAAATTTACATACCACCCAACAACGGGTTGAAAATTTTGATCCTAAATGAGTCTCACAGAGCAGTGTGCATGGCTCACCCAAGAGTCACGAGGATGAGGAAAAACCTTAAACCCTTATTCTTCTAGAAAGGAATGAACGCAGACATAGTTAACTACGTGGGAAGATGTCTAGAATGTCAGCAGGTGAAGGTTGAACATAGACATCCAGTAGGATTACTACAACCACATGTTATTCTGACATCAAAATGGGATTTTATTTTGATGGATTTGATTGTTGGATTACCACTGACGGCAAGGAGGCACGATTTGATTTTTGTGGTAGTCGACACTTTGACAAAGAGTGCTCATTCTATTCCTTTGCGTATGACATATCAGGCACCTGAAAAAGCCAGATTTTTCATTAGTGAGATTGTGAGGCTTCATGGCATGCCTAAGAGGATTATATCCGATCGAGGATTGGTGTTTACTCGATGATTTTGGACTATTCTCCAAGAGGCCTTGGGAATCCAACTTAACTTTAGTACCATGTATCACCCGGAGAAAGACGAGCAGACCAAATGAACAAACCAAATCCTAGAGGACATGTTGTGTATGTACGTTATGGACCAACATAAGTGTTGGGAAGATTTATTTCCACTGGTAGAATTTGCGTATAACAATAGTTATTAAAGCACCATTAAGATGGCACCTTTCAAGTTTCTTTACGGGTGACCGTGTCAAATGCTTTGAGTTAGGATCGGCTTGAGGATAGGGTCCCGGTGGGACCGTAAGCAATCCAATAAATGGAAGAACAAATGAAAACTATAATACAAAATACCAAGGAAGTGAAGGATCGACATAAGAGTTATTCCTATGTGCATCATGTCAACTATAGTTACGATGTGGCAATTGAGTATTCTTTCGAGTAAAACTGCATAAGACTTCGATCAAGTTTGGAAAGGGTGCTAAAATATCTCTTAGGTTTGTGGGATCCTACGAGATTTTAGAAAGGAGAGGGTCATGGCCTATTCACTAGCCTTACCTGATCCTTGACGCATATGCATAATGTCTTTCATGTCTCTGTTTCAAACAATATGTTAGTGATCCTACACATGTTTTGACTTGAGTACCTTGCAGGTATCGAATGAGGTTGGGCTCACGGATGATCCAATCTGCATTTGAGACCATCACATTATAAATATACAACGTCAAATAGTAGATCAAGTCAAGGTCCAGTGGGACAACTGTAGTCCACACTCGATGAGCTAGGAGGATGCATATGATATGCGCTAGTAGTTTGCATTTTTGTTTGATATATAGACTTGTCTTATTGTGATGTGCTTTATTTCGGCACTTATGTACTATGAAACTTCGGAATGAAGTTTAGACCAAGAGGGGGTATATGTAACATTTCGCTCTTGCACGCTTTGAGCGAACTTATTCTTTGAGGACACCTTCTTGCAAGTGATCTAGATTATTATACTATTGGTCATTTGATTATGAATATGAGGCATTATGGATATGATGATATGTTATATTTGTGTATTGACATAGACATGTGCTATTGACTGGGCTCTCTTGAGTGTGTAGGACTTTGGACCTCGAGGATGCAAAGGCATCGATGAAACTCTTCAGACTCTGGATTGAGTTAGGGAGTGGACTATTGGGGTTTTATTGTTGTTTATATGACATATGTACATCTGATTAGATGTTATGATGATTGATTATTATTATTGAAATGATTCGTTGATGTATGCAGGCGAATGATAGCTTGTCAAACAGACTCACATGTGGAGTAGAGGGGTCACGCAGGACAACCAGAGACTTGAAGGAGAGGTGTGGATAGTAGCTCTACCACAGCCTACTAGCACTCTCGTCATGGCTCGAATTGTAGGTTAAGGATTACCTAGTTTGAAAATACACACGATGTTGTGAGGGAAGACTGTGATAGTCACTCACGATGATTCTAAGGGTCACACAATACGGCAGGGGCATTCTTCCTTAGAGGCCCTTAGTCTCCCACAAGATCACCTAGAGGAGTATTGACTCCAGGGGTTTTTTATGTCTACCAAGTCAGTCAAGAGACGAGTGACACCCTTGGAGAACGTAGTGCGTCCTCAAGGGCATGTCCCCCAAGGAAAAGAAAAAGAGGCGAGTGACACCCTTGGAGCACGTAGTGTGTCCTGAAGGGCATGTCGTGCAAGGAAAATGGAAATAGGTGAATGGAACCCTTGGAGAACCTAGTGCATCCTGAAGGGTACATCATGATTTTAACTAGTAAATTGAATAAACTTAGTCGGCCTTAAAATGAATGATGTGATAAGTAAGATTTAAAAACAATTTCCCTAATAAAAATGTTTCCAGCCTAGTGAAATTAAAATCTAGGTCTAAGTAACACATGTGGTCAACAATAATAATCATAATTAAACATGTACCAAGAAGGGGGTAAGAAATTCAATTAATTTATTAAAATCAAATTATAATGGGGGATTAAAATTTTAAAAGGGAAATGATTTTTTTATCTACATATGCTAATTAAATTTTTAATTAAAAAGAAAAAGCGGTAAAAGGTTGTTTTTCTACACTTGGTAAATTGAGTTTTATCTAAAAAGGGAAAAGAGGGAAACTTAAAAGAAATAGGAAACTAAAGGAAAAAAGGGAAACATAAAGAAAAAGATGATTGTCTAACTTAGTAAGGAATCTTGCCTTTGGAACTTGCTATTTTTGAACTCTACTAAGAATTTAGTAAGGCATAAGTCATTTAAGATTTGTAAGGGAATATTAGGACACCAAGGAGCATTTTTAGGAATTCTTTTATATGGGTGAGGGAAATAGGAATAATTAATTAATTAATAAAATTGAATTTATGGTGCAACTAAGGAATGGGTGACATGTTTACGGGGGAGGTTTTTCCTAATTAATTAAATGAAAATGGAATTTAATGAGAATTTGGGAAACTAATTACTCGAAAAACTCTATAAAAACGATGGAGGAAGAGGAGTATGGATATCATCTTTATGCGTAACATTACGCTACTGATGTTTTGTCTTGATTGAAATTATCTTGTGGGTGTTAGGATACCCATCTTGGGTAACGAGTCGTAGCTCGACCTTGCAAGGCGAGATGGGTGCTAACAATTCTTTGGTATTGTGTGTGTGGCCCCTTTGCGGCTCAGGGGGCTCAAGGGGAAGAAGAGTACCCCTAGCATTGGTAGAGAGGTACTAGTGAGGTCACATCGGTCAGCAAGTAGAAGCTGGATGGAGCACACGTGGGATAGAAACTATGGATCATTCACTTTTGGCTAAGGTACGCCGGTTTAAATTGTTACTTACAATGAATTTAAATTTACACATGTTATTTCTCTATGATTGATTTAAGATTTCATTGGCATGTGTTGTCTTGCACCTACTTTGCTATGGTATTGTAATCCCCTTTCTTGTTGTTTTTTGAATTGATTTAATTTGGTGAACCCAACTGTTGATTTCATTGACTTATTTGTGTGGGTTTTATTGATTATTATGAACATATTGTTTTTTTATCTTCATCCCTTATCCCTAGGTCATCAGTCCATGCCTAAGAAGTCGGCCTCGATCCGAATCGATGGTCATCACTTCGATGTTTAAATACCTATAGATTATAATGCCCTACTTTTTTGTGCATGGATTATGAGTGAAGGATAATTTATCCCATCTATCTATCCCTTACTTATCTCTGTTTTTTTCTCTTGTGATTAATCCTGGATCTTTGTGCCTCCTTGTGCTCAGTAACTCTGTCTTTTGTTGATTATCTTTGTGCTTTATCTCTGTGATTTCTTGGCATATTACTCAGCACTTGAATTTTAAACCTCTACATTTTTGGTATTTAATTAACCTCTGTGTATTGTTTATTTATTTCTCCATACAATCATCTTAATACTCTCTGTGTTTTAATACCACCTCTATGTTTTGGTTTATTTATTTTACCCAACGAATTTCCCTAATAATATCAATGTTTTTAATGATCACCTCTACATTTTTTTTACTGTGTAATGGTGGCATCTTTACTGATGTAATGGTGGAATTTTTTTTACTTTTGAATTGGTGGAGATTTTGCTTGATAATGGTCTCTTTTGGTGACTATGTATTGGTTAGACACATATTCATTTCTGGGAAGCGATATTTAATGGGTAGATAGTTATTTTATTGTATAGACAACGATTACTTTAATTTACATTACTGTATAGACAACGATTAATTTACTTTACTGTATAGACAGTTATTTTACTGTATAAACAACGATTACTTTAGTTTACTACATAGATAGTTATTTTACTGTATAGACAACGATTACCTTATTGTATAGACATGTATTTTTTATTTGCATATTACTTTGTACAGCTATTACATTGTAGAGACAACGATTACTGGTGATATATAGAGCACGATTTTTTTATTACTTACATAGAGATTTTCGTAACCATTAGACAACAAATTTGTGATATAGAGACGACGATTTCTGGTAATGTCTAGGAAATGATTTTTGGTAATACTTACACAGAGATTTGTGTAGCTTTTAGATGGTGAATTTCGTAATGTATTACAATGATTTAATATTGGACTTCATTTTTAATATATTGACTGCAATTATCATATTTTTAAACTCAACGATTTTCCTCTATTTAACTCAACATTTATTATTTTTTCTCTTCGAAATTCCTTTTAATAGGCCTCAATATGGTGATATCAAGAGGTTAATCAAGATACTTACCCTTATATTTATCATAGAACTTACCTCTGTGATTTTTCTGGGCAGAGATCAATTTTGTAGAGCTTCAATTTTCGCTTTTAAAACGCAATTACACAATGATTTTATCCATACTGATGCATCTGATTGGGAAATTTATTTTTACTACTATGAATTGAATAACATTGATTATAGAAATTGAAATTTGTGAGTACAATGACTAGCAGTGAACCTCAACTAAAGCAACTAAAGAAAATATCATTGATTTAGCGAATTTATGATTTCATGAACAAAGTTTTATATTGAAAACGAATATATGACTCGAAGAAATTTTAATATTGTTGAAGGATAGAGAGCTATGATCTATATTTATATAGACAACGTTTTGTATTGACAGTGAATATATGTCTGAAAATGATTTTGATATTAATGAATAGCATACAACTATCTTCTATATTTACACAAATGATGTTTTTGTATATTTACCTAGACAACATTTATCAGTTGGACACCGGTTACAGTCTTCAATGCTTGACTCAACCCAGATGATCGATAATCTTAACAGGCTTGTTATTTGGGAAAGCCATTGTCATCATACAAGTGAAAATCAAAATACTTCCATACACTTTCATTACCGCGACCTTGTGTCCAAACGTATTTTGATATATATAGTGGCATTTCTAAATGGAGTACTCGTGAATTTAGGGTTCCAGTTAGATATCACGAGCATGCGAAGTCAAAGATCACAACAATTATAGTTTGCCCCGTCTTCTATGATGTCGCTTGGTATTCCTTCCCTTCAGAGGTACCCAATGTGATCTCGATGACCCTTTTCAGATAGGTTGTTGTTCTATGAACATCAATATTTTTCACCATGGATAAGTCCAGTCAATTTGAGGCTCAACCTTGAATTCTCCTTTTAGTTTGAGCTAGCTTTATGTCTAGTTCATTGTCCCCACCAATAAGATTTAGGTTTTTAGTACCTGTATATATTTCAAATAATGTAGAAGTATTTTTAGCTTGATCGGAATTTTAGAGTTTCCTTTTTAGTTTTAAATGCAACCAATTCTTACTATCTTAAAGGGATTGTGTGATCTTGTTACGCATACGGATACGGTGTATCTTTCCTTTAGTAACTTGTATTCAAATTAATTGGAAGATAGCATAGGACGGTGGATTATAATCATACACCTTGAAGGTTAGGAGTACTCGCGTGCTTGATTTAATGTTGTTATAACCGATGATTAAACTTGTGCCTTTACTTAAGTTGACATAAGAATGTTCTAGAATTGTTTACTCTCATGCGCAACGAATATTTAAATGTTATTGTATGATTGATAACAATGATGGTTACCCTTGCATCAGGGTTAATTGATGTTTAGGAATGATGGATTGTCTAATTGGATGATCATGTTGATGTTATTTTTCTTTTTGCAAGAAAAAAAAATTACCTTGTATGCTCTGGATTTTCTTAGGCGTAGCGGAGGTTCATTACAAGATAAAACATATTACATACCTTAGGATTAGTGTCATACAAGTGTTTGACAAATGATTCATAACCTTTAAGTTCACTAGAAGCAATGTAGCAGAGAGAAGATTTTCTCTTGAGCCTTCATAAAGTCATTTATTTGCCTTTTCCAATAGAGGTTCATCATAAACACCATCACTGTCCGCATCCTCATCTGGATGAGAAAAAATATCTTAGATCATTTGATTTGTCCCATGATATTGTTCCATGGGATCATTAAGTTGATTTGTCCCATCATCTTCTTCCATGAGATCCTCATTTTCTTGATCATGTTCCTTAGCTTGTACAACATCATTTCTACTACTACTTGGTGCAATATTCTATAGAACGTTCGGGGGAAACTCTAACTTTATAATTACAAACAATCCTGCAAAATTAGTATGTATAAAAAATATTCAAACAATATATATATATATATATATATATATATATATATATATATATATATAATTGAGAATATAAAAAAAAGATAATGAATATATAGATAATTACCACGGGACAATATTTATTCAATCCCCTATCAATGTGTCCATATTTCCTACAATGTTTTTTAGTTGTTTCTATTAAAACTCTTACAAGACATTTGTGCAACATTTTTTGCAAGGGAGATAACATCTAACATCACCCTTTTCACCCTCTTTACTTTTTTTCCACCTCTAATATTTTGCGACATTGTTTCGCACAAAAATACCCTTTCTAAACCATCGTTGTTATAGCAAGATTGTCTCAACATCTCTAATTTGAAAAATGTTTATATATTTTTTTTCGTCGTAAGAGTGACGAATATTGACCAAGTCAATGTTGACTTTGTCAAATAGATGGGTGATTGTTTGAACAATGTAATGGTCATCATTGGATCATCTCTCTTGCGATGAATGTTGACCAAGTCAATGTTGACTTTGTCAAATAGTTTTGTGACTGTTTGAATGCTGTAACGACCATCATTGAATCGTATCTCTTGTGACAATAACCAAAGGTCATCACAAGAGAGATGAGAGTCCACTATCTTCACATTCATCTCTCATGAGACTTACTGCTCGTTTCGTCTCAAGAGAGACGAATGCGGGATGAATTTATAAAACAACAGAAAAAATCAACTCTTTATTTTCAATTTTGCGACGAAATGGTACATTCGATGCAAGTAGTTGTATAAAATTTTTCAATATGTAGTAGTAAGTACATTCATATATTTAACTTGGCACTTACTTAATTGTTTAAAATTACACATAATTACTACCATCATATGTATATATAAGTAAATCAATAAACAAACGATATTATGCAAAAATGAAACAAATGAAAATGTTACATTAAAAAAATTAATGTAAACAAATACCTAGAACAATCATTATCAACCTTATGTGTTCCCTCTTTATTGACATACAAGGAGGAATGTTATTTTTTATAACAAAAATAGGCCACACTGAGTAAATAGACCTAATCTCTCCAAATGGATTAACACCATCAGTTGTCAATGAAAGCCTAACATTACGAGGTTCATCTTTGAAATCTACCCATTTTTCCTCAATTTCCCTAAGTGCATAACCATCGACAAGAATTCGAAGAAAACCATCTCCACTTCTATTACGTGAATGGTAATCCATAAATTGTTCTATGCTTTCACACCTAAACAATCACTGCAAACGTGGAATTGTGGGAATATGACGAAGAACCTTTTGAGGCACCATTTTTGTCACTTTATCGGCTCAATATCTACTGACAAGACATTGTGGGAATTCTATTTTTGAAGCATTTTTTCCATAATATATAATATGATCATTAGGACATGAATCTATAGTTTGATAATCCATTCCAATGTAGTTTATAATGGCAGGAAAATCTCGATATGTGCGAGGTAAAATATTTTATGATGGTAAAAAAAAATCACCTAAAAATATACAACATAACAAATAACTAGTTAATGTAAAGAATATTAATCGTAAAAATTGCATTCTTATTTTAAACATTAATTAACACTAAAAAGAAATAGAAAAAATTCAACATTTATGTATATGAGATCTGAAACATATTACATAACTTAGGATCTGTGTCATACAAGTTTTCAACGAATGATTCATAACCTTTAAGTTCACTAGAATCAATGTAGAGGAGAGAATATTTTCTCTTGAGACTTCATAAAGTCGTTTATTTTCCTTTTCTAATAGAGGTTCATCATAAATACCATCACTTTCCCCATCCTCATTAGGCTAAGAAAAAAAATCTTGGATCATTTGATTTGTCCTGTCATCTTCTTCCATGGGATCATTAAATTGATTTGTCCCATCATCTTTTTTGT
>JASDQU010025114.1:1540-11969 GCA_032191745.1 Picea mariana
CCATAACTCTCAAACCGTGAGGAGTTATGTGGCGTTCTACATACCACTAGAAATGGCATGACATGTACTATCCATATAGAATAGTATTATCTGAAAATATATCATAACGCATACCATTACCCGTCAAACAAACTTGGGTCCATTACCCAAACCTGGGGTCTCCAACTTCTCATGGCCATAACTCTCTAACCGTGAGGAATTATGTGACGTTTCACACACCACCGGAAATGAAATGACAAGCACTATCCATATAGGATATTTTCCCTGACAAAGTCACTTTCCTTCATCTCATTATTCCACAATTAAGCTTGGGTTCTCTTACTCCACAAAGCGTCTTCCTGTGAGGCCTTTCACCATAAGGGGACCACTTTGGAGTTCATCTATATTTACTTCTTATTAACCATGACAAAACAATAATGAGTCATATTTACATCAAACAATATTGGGTCCATTACCCAAGCCTTTGTGCTACTGAGCTTTCTTCAAGGATTGACATCAATGACAACCAACCTTAATCAACATATGTAACTATATATATAATAGTAAAAGGCGAACGATTAGTTCGCACTATGTTGATATAATTTATTTTATAAGAAAAGCAATTCAACAATGTTTATACTTGTTATGATTAGTTGATTATATGTTTATGAAATTTATGTAGTAAAATATTTTTTTTAATATTAAAAAAATTAAATTCTATTTTTAGTATTAATGTTAATCATCATCATTTGATTATGAATCATGTTTTTTTAATACAATAAATTTGTGAGAAGAGTAAAAAAAAACATATTTTAATTATATGTTTATGAAATTTATATAGTAAAATATATTTTTAAATATTAAATATTAAAAAAATTAAATTCCATTTTAGTGTTAATGTTTTTTTTTTCCAAGGAAAAAAATTGCTCAATTATATTAAAAATATAATATGTTCTCATAAACTAGTTACATCCAGAAAACTAAGTTGGTACAGCAGGCAGGGAAAATCATTCTCCTTCAATTGGACTCCAATTCAAAGGTGAGTGAAGATACCCTGGAAGAAAAAAAATAAACCACAATTATGAATAGGTAGAGGGGATAGAGAAGAGTAGAGTAATCAAGAGATTCTGCCAACAGAATTGCCAAGATACGAGGAAGTTAACTAATGATGGCGACCGATAATTGATGGCTCTATACTTAAAATAAATTGATAACAAGTGAAGGACCCTCATGGTCGTCCATCCAATGGGTGTATGTGATCAGGCCTACTTGTTTTTGTAATGTTGTCTTGAAAAGTAGGTCTGCTTCCCTATTAAAATCACGGGAGGTGTGAGTGAAGATGAGCTTCTTGAAGTGGCATTGGAGAGCTTTGATTTGATCCATCCAAGCTACAAGCGTGATCTATTGAAGCTTGTTGTTGAGGTTCAGCCAATCTATGATGACTTTCGAATCGTCGATCAGTTGAAGGTGATCAATATTAAGCCTTGTGGCCAAGTGAAGTGTAGCCCCGACACCCAGTAATTATGCCTTGGTGTTGGTGCCCAGGTCATAGCTAAAATTCCATCTGTAATATGAGTTCTCAGTTATTTTAATCATGCCACCCGCTCCACTCAATGCTCCGCTGTGTTGGGATGCACCATTGAACCACCCTATAGAAAATTTCTCAGCAATATAAGGATTTATAAAAAAAAATGTTTTCTCCTTGGGTGGATGAATTTCTTTCCAAATCTGGTGCATGCCAAGTGATTTGTATGCAACTGTATTGATAGAAGGATGTAAATTATCAAAGATCAAATTGTTTCTTGCCAGCCATATGTGTTAGATAACCAAGGGAGGTAAGAATTTAAAAGTGCGATCATTGGCTATCCAATGGGCAAAGCAATCTGAGATGGATAACCTAGACCAGGCAGAGGTGAAGTGATGATCATGAGCAATTTTGATCCAGACTTGTCGCGCAAAATGGCACTAAATAAATAGATGGATCATCGATTCTTCTTCCTTGAAACATAACTGACAGATATTGGGTATGTTCCAATGAAATAAACATATTTTACTATATAAATTCCATTAACATATTTTAGTGTTAATGTTAATCGTCATCATTTAATTATGAATCATGTTTTTTTAATACAATAAACTTATGAGAAGAGTAAAAAAAACCATCTCATAAGTTTTGTTCTCATCTAAGAATCTTTTTCATAAACTAATGAGTTCATGAAAATGATCCCTCGGTTGAATCGAAATGTCAAAGTTTATTCATGTCATAACACACAATTTCCCATTACTCTTTTCTCAATAATTATTTAACCATATCTCATTTATATTTTGTCACACACAATTTCCCATTACTCTTTTCTCAATAATTATTTAACCATCTCTCATTTATAGTTTGTCTTTTTTAATAATTTTGTCATTACACAACTTGAAACTAAATAAACTAAAGCCTGCAAGCTAGTATTAGTAACCCTTTGAGCCTCATCATAGCAGGCCAAATATTAAACAACATGTACAACTTCTACCCCCTACTGGTTTTGAACTTGTGACCTCCAGAGAGAAACACATTTTCTTGACCATTAGGCTCACTCAAGCTGCACACACATTCGTAAACTTTAGCAATCAAATAGCTACACGGAGAGGGTCCCTTGTCCCAAAAACAAGGAGTCTCATACACCAATTTGGTGTATGGCTTGATTGTGACCTTCTTATTGTTAAATATATATAGTTGTGTTTATCGATATTTTGGGGATGAAATTACAGAATTTTTTTTGTTATAAGAGAGATAATTATAGATCTATTTTTTTGGTTGAATATAAATAATAGTTTGTGTCAAAACTTGCGAAAAGACTTGTACATCTAAGGACTACATCCCTATTCGCACTTGATAGATATGAGGTTTAAATGAATTTATGATGGTATAATCTCAATTATAGTATTCATATTATTCATGTAAATCTACAAATTAATTACATGCACTTAAGGTGGACATTGAAATATTTTGTTTATGGTTGACATTAAATATTTTTTTTTAAATACCACTTGTCAACTCCATGTTAAGCATTGAAAGAATTGTGCATCTTCCCCATCCTCAAATATAAAAAGAACCTATATGCAAAATATGATTTATTTTCTACTTTCAATTACTTTACACACACACAAAGTTGATATAAAAAAATTTTACTTAAGGTTGACATTGGAATATTTTATTTATGGTTGACATTGAAATATTTTATCTATGGTTGACATTGAAATATTTTTTATTATTAATATTTTTTTAAATGACATGTGWCAACTTCATGTTGAGCGCAGAAGGAATGACACATCTCCCTCGTATTGGGCTATAGACATCATCTCTTAGMATAATAAGTGCATCCTGAGTGGGTATAATGGTTAAGAACATTTGTTTCCTCCTTGGAGGTCACAAGTTCAAATCCAGAAGGGGGTAGGATATGTATACCTCCATAGACTTTAGCAGTAAAATCCATGTTCRAGGGGGTCCCTTGTGTAATGTCCCCWAATAGACTTCGGGTAGTTCTAGYTATAGTCTTTATATGTTATTAATTTGATTGAGAACTTTCTACAAACATTATGTACATAACCCATAGATAGGCATTTTGTCAAACATGTTGTGTACACCAGAMAATAGAAGAGATAATATAGCACTTTATTAATAATGGAAATTTGACCACACAATACAATGCTTAGGGTCACTGTAGCAGTTTTGACAAATCAGCAAACAATAAATTGAAAATCAAAACCTGGTGTAGTGTCCTGATCTCTCCTAGTAGATGGCTTCTCCAATCTGCAGAAGGCTAACTCCAAATCTCCAATCCCCTTCCAAGAATGATGCAACAACCCTATAAACCTTCGTTGGAGATGATGACAAGACACTCCAACAACAGCTCCTACAACAATTTGATCGCTTGTACCTGAAACAGCTCTGCAACTTAGATCGCAGAGGGCCTCGCTGGGCACGGATGGATGTCTAACGGGGCATCGCATGATGAAGTTGGACAACCAACGAGGGCCTTGCGAGACACCCTATACTCAAACCGCGGGGATGACTCCATACATGGTTTCCTGAAACCCTCCGAGCACCTACAAAATAAGAGTACAGCCTCCTCCGTAAAGTTTCACAAATCTCCTTTGCAAGACAATATTCCTTCAAACTGAAACAAACTCAATTGAATCTCCAATTTAAATCCTAGATGGATTCCCCTCTCGTCTAGGTTCCAATGGAAATCTTGGGTGGATTCCCCTCTTGTCTAGATAGGGTGGATAATGCACCACCGAAACCAAATAATAGTGAAATGGTTTTGCTAAACCTTAACAAAACAATGGCTCCAAGAGCACTTCCAAAATGAGGGATCAAATCATAATACCCAGAGGTTCTACCCCTCATTTTATCATTTTTCCATGCCTTCTAGAACTTTCTCCTTTTTGACTGAATCAATTGTGACCCTTATCCCCCCTTTTACTTTTACTTTAAGATTAAAAGTTTCTTTAATAATGGTTAAGTAACTTCTTAATCTAAAGTTACTTTATTTCCTCAATGTCACTTTAAATACATAACATCTCCTAACTAAGTGACGTTAAATGACCCCCATTTTACTCCCTTTTCTCCATCAACAAGCCACAGAAGTCCCTTTTATTGCAAAACAAGGGACTCCAAAAATGGGGACATGACAAATCCTCCCTTCCTAGAGATTGCTTATCCTTAAGCAATGTCATCATGATGATAACCTGACACTCCATCGATTGATCCAGACTGAAACTGAAAATCATACCAGGATCCCAAACCACCCGGTAAGATGTGAAACATCCTCCACTCAAGGTGTGGTCCGTTAAGGTACTGACATAAGAGGCCTCTCGAAAACCACCAAAAATTAAGGCCACTCGATGCTGCAACAACTCGATCAACCCATCAAGGAAATGTTTTGCTAGGGAACCAACCTCCTGAAAGTAAAAACTGGCTCTCACTTTTGTGTCAACTATTGCACTCTATCCTACTGAAATTCCAGGGTCCCAAGCTATCCTAAAAAAGGACTCATCATGTTGTCATTGTGCCACTCTGATCATAAATATGTGATCCTCCTGCCTAAACTACATCCTCCACACCTGCATCCATAAGTTGTAATGCCTCAAAGGATTTCCCCGGCTATCGAGGATCATACCTAGCCAATGTATCTCAGTGAAGTAAACTCAACCAACTCTAAAATTAGACATCACAGAGAAGTCTATGTGGTCACCAACTAATAGGGCATCCACTACACCTAGTCTTCGAGTATCAAATGGAAAGTCCCTAATACTCCAACACCCCCAGTCTACTGCAATCTTCCAAGCACCACCTAGACAAACTTACAAAATATCATTTACAAAGTCCCTCCATATGAACACAAGAACCTCGTAGATGGTAAAGTTGTCAGGATCCCAAACTAGCTTGTATGACATGAAGAACCCTCTACTCATAGCATTAGTTTGTAAGGTGCTAATACAAGAATCCACCTAACTTCTCCTGATAAGCTAGGCAATCATAAGTTGCATATACTTGGTCAAATCCTCGGAAGATCTCTCCTCCAAGCAACCACTCCTAAGCCTCCCAAAAGTAAAATCTGGAAAGTAAAAAATGATGCTCTCCTCTCTAATAGTAGTTGAATTGTCAAACAATGTGATCCTAGGGTCCCAAACTAATATCAAAAAGATACCACCATGTTGATGTTACACCACTATGATCATCACCGTCAGAACAACACTCCCAGTATGTTGGTTGTGGAGCATGATTGTCTTCCTGATTTAGACGTCTTTGTTTTTCAGTCATCTGTATACCCCATGAAGATTGTACACCCCGGAAAACTATACACCCCTCCACGAGGGGGGCTTTCCCCCCTTGTAGAGTCCAGGGGACTCATCCCCCCAGCTGGGGGGTCCGAGGGTTCGGGGGAGAATCCCTCGAAGGAAAAATTGCCTTGTAAATGTATATTGTAATTTCATAGTAAATCTAGATCGTTCGTTATAGGGTCGCATATCTGACGGTAGAAATTATGTTATGGTTTTTTTCCCTAGAAGGCAACCCTCTTTTATGAGGGAATTGTATTGCGGCTGTGGATTATTGCGAACATTGTATTCTGAGAGAGGATATTGTGAGAGAAAGAAGAAAAAGTTACAATGGGTGTGCTATAGGTTGTATTCCCTCATTTTGTTGGATAATAAAAAGGAAGGACCTAAAAATTTATGTGGTGGACATAGCCCACACTAGGTGAACCATGTATATCTGTGTCTCTATTGTATTATGTATAGTCTGTGTTTTATTTATGCATTTTTTTATTTTATTTCTCTACGGTCCTATTTTTCTAACACAGTCAACCTCATCCTCTCCTGGAACCCCAAGTTGATCTCCCTGAAGGGACTGAAACCACCATCCTCAATATTCCCCTAAAAAGGTGTCTCAGTGAAGTCTAAGTCTACAAATCCACAGTCGGTCTTGAGTCTGTCCCACCATATAGATTAATTCTTGACCTCCCCTCTACTGACATCCCAAAAATAAGGCAGATCAATCACTCTCACAGCTCTGTCGATCATCATCATCATCTAAATCATTCTATCACTTAGATGAATTACCTTATCCCACCACCAAATTGGAAGTCCACCACTCCTAATACCTACTAGTTTTTTTTGTGCCATATTGGTAACCATCAAAGTCAAAATGAGCCAAGTCCCTGGTATGCCATCATCTGGTGGAAACCAAGTACTAGAAATCAACTATGTGCCTGCTAATTTGTTTGGCTCCTTCCAAATTTCACCAGGAAATTTGTTATCTCGATCACCGTCAATGTACTCAAGTAATCCATGGAGTCTAAACACATACCTAGAAAGTATCCATATCACTTGTGGTGTTGCATACTCATATGAGTACCCAGAATGCTCTGTCAAGTCACACATAGCCCTCATAATATTTTCCCTAAGTGTGGACTCAGGGACTACATGTGTACGACCTCTGTAGTGGATAATGCCATCCACCACCCAATCACCTGATATCTCTGAGAACTAATCCAATAAAATCCGTATCTCCTCATGTGTTCTAACCACATAGCCCAAATTAAAGAATTATGACA
Organism: Picea mariana; assembly: GCA_032191745.1. Taxonomy (NCBI): domain Eukaryota; kingdom Viridiplantae; phylum Streptophyta; class Pinopsida; order Pinales; family Pinaceae; genus Picea; species Picea mariana. The sequence goes on from JASDQU010025114.1 coordinate 8,629, forward strand.
CAGCTACAATCATACCTGCCTCACCCAATTGACTGAGGTGAACCATCCATGTCCTACTGAATATACTGTTGGCATAAGAAGATAACACTAGATGCCACTTCCATTGACTATAAGACTACAAAGTTCCAGGTCTGCTGGCCAACCCCAAGGGTATGATCGATATCTCATGGTAACATTCGAGAGCAAGCCTGCGAGTATCGTTCTCTCGGTCCATGCTTTGGTGATATCACAATCAAAGATCAATCTTCAATGAATATTCCTCTTCATGAAGCTCATTCTTCCACTCATCAATCCTGGGTCAACCAAACTCAATGATATGTCTAAAATCCCTATCTCGAGGTCTCACTTGGGTAAATGTCCCAAAACCCCATTGTACACCACTATACATCGATGTATATTGTTGCATATTATTGCATACCATTGTATCATCATGTATCACCATGTATCCTATATGTTCCATTGTATCACTCACTCCACTAATATCAATTGGACCTAGATCCCAGAGCAATGTATCCACATATGTCCTATACTCAATCCCCGTATCAACTAGTGCATATACTTCCTTACTAGTTGATCCACAAGGAATTTTCTCAACTACCTCCTATGTAGATAATCCTTGATTCAAAAGAGACAGCTCATGATTCATCCAATGCAAAACAAATTCATGGGAAAAACCCTATGTGTAAAACCTCTCCTCATACACCTGCAACCCTAAATACTCCCCATGCGAAATAATCATAAGAGGCTCCTCCCTCAAATCATGAGTGCCACTCATGCCTTCATGTGTCACTACTGCCAAAGATGATGGAGTCCATGTTGTTTTCAACGACGAAGAGTGTGCCAAAATAAGCTGGTAACAAAGCTCCTCAATCTCCCTTTCCTTGTCTCCAGCGAACTTAAGAGCAAGGTCCATATCCATGAACAGATGCAAGTAATCGGATTTCATCTGCTCTAGTGCCTCTTTGATGATGTGCAATTGGGTACTAGTGACTCCATCTACAATTCCCTCTTTCCTCTCCTCCATCTAGGTTTCCACATAAGGTCTTCAATAAATTTATCAACACCATCTTCCCTCGTCAACACCTACACAACTTGTTCCTTTGTGACCAATAAATGGTTCTCCAAATCATGCAATGTTAAGGGTCTTTGTTTAATTACATCATCATGTCGAGGTATAGTCACGTCCTCGTCATCATCGACATCATAAATGAGATATGGTGATGAATCCTCATCATCTACAGGTGATATCACGCTTGGACTACCTTCAATATAAGCATCATGCATAGTGAGAAATGTTGGATCCGCAACATGGGATGATTGGAACAGTTCATCATAACTATCATAAGATGTTGCATCCTCATCTTTTGCTAGTTTGTCATAGGTATACCCATCCAACACACTAGTGTCATCAACCTCATCAGATAGCTCTCTGATGATGTATCACAGGCTACTGTTTGATCTTCCTTTGTGCACACATCCTCCTCATGGCTAGATGCATGCTCTTCCACCTGTCCTTCATGTTAATCCTTCTTTATCTATTGCCCTGTTCTTTTAAAATAATCCTCGTCCAAATCCATGGGCTAAATTCTGTGCACGAGGGTGAAATAGATTTCAAACAGTAAAGTTGCATGGATATCTTCATCCAATGTTAGATACTTTCAGTAGTCAAGCATGTATTGATTTTCCTCCAGCTACCTCAAAAGTGCATCCAAACGTTATGAATTAACCTTCTTAAGTAACTTCAACATGGATGATATAAAGTTGTAGTAATTTGGTAGTTTATGGCTTGGGTTTTGTCAAACACTTAATGAACCCTCATCCATGGAATGCACACATAGGTTGGCAAGATCACCAGCTCTGATACCATTGTAATTTCCCCAAATAGACTTTTTCTAGATTTATTGTCTCAAGTAGTGTTGGTTATACTCCATATATGTTATTAATATGATTGAGAACTTTATACAAGCATTTCTCACATAACCCATAAATAGGCATTTTGTCAAACATGTTGTGTACACTAGAAAATAGAAGAGATAATATAGCACTTTATTAATAATGGAATTTTGATCACACAATACAATGCATAGGGTTGTTGTAGCAATTGTGACAAATCAGTAAACAATAAAATGAAAACCAAAACCTAGTGTAGTGGCTTGATCTCTCCTAGTACATGGATTCTCCAAATCTGCAGAAGGATAACTCCAAATCTCCAATCCCCTTCCAAGAATGATGCAACAACCCTGTAAACCTCCATTGGAGATGATGACGAGCCACTCCAACAACACCTACTACAGTGATTCGGTCGCTCTTACCCTAAACAACTCTACAACTCAAATTGGAGAGGGCCTTGTGAGACACGGTTGGACGTTTAGCAGGGCCTCGCGTGACGAGGATGGCCAACCAGTGAGGGCCTCATGGGACACCTGTACTCAAACCATGGGGATGACTCTAGACATGGTTTCCCAAAACCCTCTGAGCACCTGCAAAATCAGAGTACAAACTCCTCCGTAAATTTCCACAAATCTCCTGCACAAGCCGATATTTCTTCAAATTGAAACAAACTCAATTGAAGCTCCAATGGAAATCCTGGATGGATTTCCCTCTCATCTAGGCTCCAATTGAAATCCTGGATGGATTCCCCTCTCGTTTAGGCTCCAATGGAAATCTTGGTTGGATTCCCCTCTTGTCTATCTACAGTGGATATTGCACCATCGAAACCAAACCAATAGTGGAAGGGTTTTGCTAAACCCTAACGAAACAATGGCTCCAAGAGCACTTCAAAAATGAGGGATCAAATCATAATACCAAAAGTGAGGCTCTACCCCTCCTTTTATCCTTTTTCCATGCCTTTTAGAACTTTCCCCTTTTTGACTGAATCAAATGTGACCCTTATCCCCCCTTTTACTTTAAGATTAAAAGTCACTTTAATAATGGTTAAGTAACTTATTAATCTAAAGTTACTTTATTTCCTTAATGTCACTTTAAATACATTACATCTCCTAACTAATTGGCATTAAATGACTCCCTTTTTACTCCCTTTTCTCCATAGACAAGCCATGGAAATCCCTTCTATTGCAAAACAAGAGAATCCAAAAATAGGGACATGACACCTTTGAGTTTTGGGTACCTTGGAAAGTGGTCCCCTTGTGGTTGTGGGTCTCTAACCACAATAGGGAAATATGTGTACCTTTGTAACTTGTACTTTATGTCTAATTCCACATTGACTTTATCCTAAGTCAAAAAGGTGGAATTTGTCACTTAAGGCAAAAGTGACAATTAATTCACTTTGTGGGTGAATTGAGCGACATAAAGTGAACTTAGGAAACTTAACCCAAAGTGGG
>JASDQU010025114.1:11989-23436 GCA_032191745.1 Picea mariana
TGTACACCACTATACATCGATGTATATTGTTGCATATTATTGCATACCATTGTATCATCATGTATCACCATGTATCCTATATGTTCCATTGTATCACTCACTCCACTAATATCAATTGGACCTAGATCCCAGAGCAATGTATCCACATATGTCCTATACTCAATCCCCGTATCAACTAGTGCATATACTTCCTTACTAGTTGATCCACAAGGAATTTTCTCAACTACCTCCTATGTAGATAATCCTTGATTCAAAAGAGACAGCTCATGATTCATCCAATGCAAAACAAATTCATGGGAAAAACCCTATGTGTAAAACCTCTCCTCATACACCTGCAACCCTAAATACTCCCCATGCGAAATAATCATAAGAGGCTCCTCCCTCAAATCATGAGTGCCACTCATGCCTTCATGTGTCACTACTGCCAAAGATGATGGAGTCCATGTTGTTTTCAACGACGAAGAGTGTGCCAAAATAAGCTGGTAACAAAGCTCCTCAATCTCCCTTTCCTTGTCTCCAGCGAACTTAAGAGCAAGGTCCATATCCATGAACAGATGCAAGTAATCGGATTTCATCTGCTCTAGTGCCTCTTTGATGATGTGCAATTGGGTACTAGTGACTCCATCTACAATTCCCTCTTTCCTCTCCTCCATCTAGGTTTCCACATAAGGTCTTCAATAAATTTATCAACACCATCTTCCCTCGTCAACACCTACACAACTTGTTCCTTTGTGACCAATAAATGGTTCTCCAAATCATGCAATGTTAAGGGTCTTTGTTTAATTACATCATCATGTCGAGGTATAGTCACGTCCTCGTCATCATCGACATCATAAATGAGATATGGTGATGAATCCTCATCATCTACAGGTGATATCACGCTTGGACTACCTTCAATATAAGCATCATGCATAGTGAGAAATGTTGGATCCGCAACATGGGATGATTGGAACAGTTCATCATAACTATCATAAGATGTTGCATCCTCATCTTTTGCTAGTTTGTCATAGGTATACCCATCCAACACACTAGTGTCATCAACCTCATCAGATAGCTCTCTGATGATGTATCACAGGCTACTGTTTGATCTTCCTTTGTGCACACATCCTCCTCATGGCTAGATGCATGCTCTTCCACCTGTCCTTCATGTTAATCCTTCTTTATCTATTGCCCTGTTCTTTTAAAATAATCCTCGTCCAAATCCATGGGCTAAATTCTGTGCACGAGGGTGAAATAGATTTCAAACAGTAAAGTTGCATGGATATCTTCATCCAATGTTAGATACTTTCAGTAGTCAAGCATGTATTGATTTTCCTCCAGCTACCTCAAAAGTGCATCCAAACGTTATGAATTAACCTTCTTAAGTAACTTCAACATGGATGATATAAAGTTGTAGTAATTTGGTAGTTTATGGCTTGGGTTTTGTCAAACACTTAATGAACCCTCATCCATGGAATGCACACATAGGTTGGCAAGATCACCAGCTCTGATACCATTGTAATTTCCCCAAATAGACTTTTTCTAGATTTATTGTCTCAAGTAGTGTTGGTTATACTCCATATATGTTATTAATATGATTGAGAACTTTATACAAGCATTTCTCACATAACCCATAAATAGGCATTTTGTCAAACATGTTGTGTACACTAGAAAATAGAAGAGATAATATAGCACTTTATTAATAATGGAATTTTGATCACACAATACAATGCATAGGGTTGTTGTAGCAATTGTGACAAATCAGTAAACAATAAAATGAAAACCAAAACCTAGTGTAGTGGCTTGATCTCTCCTAGTACATGGATTCTCCAAATCTGCAGAAGGATAACTCCAAATCTCCAATCCCCTTCCAAGAATGATGCAACAACCCTGTAAACCTCCATTGGAGATGATGACGAGCCACTCCAACAACACCTACTACAGTGATTCGGTCGCTCTTACCCTAAACAACTCTACAACTCAAATTGGAGAGGGCCTTGTGAGACACGGTTGGACGTTTAGCAGGGCCTCGCGTGACGAGGATGGCCAACCAGTGAGGGCCTCATGGGACACCTGTACTCAAACCATGGGGATGACTCTAGACATGGTTTCCCAAAACCCTCTGAGCACCTGCAAAATCAGAGTACAAACTCCTCCGTAAATTTCCACAAATCTCCTGCACAAGCCGATATTTCTTCAAATTGAAACAAACTCAATTGAAGCTCCAATGGAAATCCTGGATGGATTTCCCTCTCATCTAGGCTCCAATTGAAATCCTGGATGGATTCCCCTCTCGTTTAGGCTCCAATGGAAATCTTGGTTGGATTCCCCTCTTGTCTATCTACAGTGGATATTGCACCATCGAAACCAAACCAATAGTGGAAGGGTTTTGCTAAACCCTAACGAAACAATGGCTCCAAGAGCACTTCAAAAATGAGGGATCAAATCATAATACCAAAAGTGAGGCTCTACCCCTCCTTTTATCCTTTTTCCATGCCTTTTAGAACTTTCCCCTTTTTGACTGAATCAAATGTGACCCTTATCCCCCCTTTTACTTTAAGATTAAAAGTCACTTTAATAATGGTTAAGTAACTTATTAATCTAAAGTTACTTTATTTCCTTAATGTCACTTTAAATACATTACATCTCCTAACTAATTGGCATTAAATGACTCCCTTTTTACTCCCTTTTCTCCATAGACAAGCCATGGAAATCCCTTCTATTGCAAAACAAGAGAATCCAAAAATAGGGACATGACACCTTTGAGTTTTGGGTACCTTGGAAAGTGGTCCCCTTGTGGTTGTGGGTCTCTAACCACAATAGGGAAATATGTGTACCTTTGTAACTTGTACTTTATGTCTAATTCCACATTGACTTTATCCTAAGTCAAAAAGGTGGAATTTGTCACTTAAGGCAAAAGTGACAATTAATTCACTTTGTGGGTGAATTGAGCGACATAAAGTGAACTTAGGAAACTTAACCCAAAGTGGGTTTCTAAGTGATATTCTTTTGAGATGATCTCACCCAATTATTTGAGATGGCTAGGAGTGATATAGGCCATTGATCTCTAGGTTTCCTTATGGATGTGGTTTAAGAGGGGCGCATAAGGCATTTGGAGGCTCATTCACTCATTTGTTCACTTGGAGAGTTTGGAGAGGAGCATTGAGAGGCTAATGGAGGCATTGGATGAGGGAATCTTGGGTGTCGTCATTCATGGAGAGTGTCAGGAAGCTTAAGTCCTCATTTATTCGTGGTGAGAGTTTTTTCCTGGTGGAGGGTGCACTCTTGGAGGAGGGTGAAAGCTTAGCAGGAACTAGCATTTCTTGAGCTATTGCGGATCTAAGAGGTTCAGTGTTGAGGTAGCATACACGATCTTGTGTGTATGCAAGGGTTTCTTCATTGGCCAAGGGAGTATCAAGGGTGCATCAGTTAAGTGGAATAGGCAATAAGGAAGAGAGGGCACACTTGCTTGGGTCGATTCTTCATGGAACCTTATAGCCAAGCTTGATAGGATATTCCTACTTGTACAAGTTCCATTGTATTTGTTTACTTGTTATATTCCATGCTTGAGATATCACATATATACACTTTCATTCTAAACTGGTTTTCCCCAGGAGGGTTTTATCCAGGGTCAAGTTGACCAAAAATACATGTGTTCAAATTTCATGTATGCTTAGTGTTTAAATCAGCAGTAGGAGCTTGTTAATATCCTAGATGAGTGTTATATGTTTTGAGGTTTTCATGTACTAACATTTAGTTACTAAAACTACTTGCAAGGGCACCTTAAAAGAGCATATAACCATCAGTTGAAGGCAAATTTCTTGGCATAATTAAACAAACTTGTTTGTTGTCCTAAAACAGCAGTAAGGACATATTTGATTGACTAAACTTAAAGCCCAACAAGAGGTCAAAGACAAACCTGTTGGGCAACCTTCATAGTTCCTAAAAAATCTACAACATCTTGCCCCACAAACAAGGGGGTCTTATACACCAATTTGGTGTCTAGCTTGGTCGTGACCTTAGAGAGACAGACAGAGAGAGAGAGAGAGAGAGAGATGCTTTTTAATAATGTAATTGATATTATGGAACTTATTCCAATGTGATTAACATGGTTGAGAATATAAAACCTTAAGATAATGCACTTATTATGTTGAAAGGTGATAGGTAGATGTGCAATTCCTCATGTGCTCAACATGGAGCTGACACATGACATTTAGAAAACATTAATCCTTAAATGCTTAATATGGAGTTGACACGTAGCATTTAAAAAAATTATTAATAGCAAAAAAAATCTCAATGTTAGCCCTAAATAAAATATTCCAGTGTCCACCTTAAGTAAAATATTTCAATATCAAATATATATATATATATATATATATAACTTCTTATTGAGTTGAGAGGCCCTTTCTACGTTGGAGTATGAGAGAGATGTGTAATTCCTTATAGGCTCTACATTGGAGTATGAGGGAAATGTATAATTCCTTATAGGCTCATTGTAATTCCCCAAATCCCTGGATGGGGCGACATCCAATTCATATTGTGCATGACCCTCCACCCAGACTTTATTACACCCATCACCTGGTCCTTTGATCCCTGAGCCAGAGGCGTAGGTGTAAGGATATGGAGGAAGCGACATCAAATCATGTGCAACACCAAGTACATCGCTCAGTCTTAGACCAAGAGAGTGTTGCAAGTTTGCATGGTGGAGGTTGGTAGTCTTAAATTTTGGTATTGGTAGTTTAATGGGCCATTAACGACCATGACGCGGGAAAGGAGTGATTTCTTAAGGGAGTTTAGTGCTTGGATATAGCATCACTTTGTTCTTGTGTTTTATCGGATGCATCATCACATAAGTGTTGATTTTTCAATAAGTTAGGTTAAGCATGTAGTTCATTCCATTTTAGCATTTGTCTTAACCATAAACAATAATGTTGTGGCAACCAGGATCACAAGAAGAAACACCATGCACAAGAACACAAGAAGTATCCTGGGAAACCCTTCTCAACAAGGGAAGAAAACCTAACCAAATTCTTTGCTATATTATTCAAGAGAAAGAATTTCACCACCAATAATACCTAGCACACAAGAGGGTGCTCAAACCCTAGAAGACTAGCGCCCAAGAGAGGTGCACACTTTTCCCAAGAAGATGTACTTGCTGAAATTTCCAAACTCATGTGAATTACTTAATGGGGAATTTACCTTTACTTATACTAGATTGAACCTATCAACAGAAGTGTGTATTGGCACAACAGGGCCGACCTCACTAGCTCACAATATAATTAATATTAACCAGATTAATTATTTATGTTCTAAGACTTTTGCGACCATTGTTTTGATGAGATAATTCTTTCGGATTCATCGCATTGGTTTTTGATATTCGACGTTTTAGACCAAACCAATGTGGTCTGAAATGTCGAATATCAAAAACCAATGCGATGAATCCGAAAGAACTATCTCATTAGATTAATTATCTTTTACATTTATTATTAATCACATTAAGGTGGGGCCGACCTATACCCTTTACATTACAATTAGGGTTACATGCAGGTCTGACTCTTGAACAATATAACAAGGGATCGTATACACCCACTAGTGCTCATCCACTAAGGGCACATCCATAGGGATGTCCATATCTCTTGTTCATTGCATTACATATAAGAACCACTTCTTCACTAGTGCTCAGCCACTAGGATCACGTTCACCTGTGCTCGTCCACATGCACATCCACTCAACAGATCTTCTTTCCCACTGCATTACACAGGAGAGTCATCTAGAGTTTCTTGTCAACTCTTCTGCTCAGAGGAGGCTAATACATCATCTTCATTTTTGTTCTCGTGACGATGCACCCAACACTTTGGGATTTCACATGTTCACCTTGTGCTCAGCCACATGCACGTCCAATTCTGCAGATCTCCTTTCTCACTGTGTTACACAGAAGAATCATCTCGAGTTATTCTCAACTCTCTGTAAGGAGGAGTCCATCTCTATGTTCCCTCTTTGTCTCAGATAGGAACCACACACCCCTCTCAAGGGATTTCTCCCAGGTTCATAAGCTGGAGAATGTCTCACGTAGCTGCAATCATCAACACTCCCTCTCAGCTAGGGAGGCATTTTCCACTAGGCCAAGTCTCTCACGGAAATACTCGAACTTTGTCTTAGAAAGTGGTTTGGTGAAGATATCTGCAATATGTTCATGAGTAGGAAGATATTGCACGTGTATTGTCTTCCTCTACACCATGTCTCTGATATAGTGATACTTTATTTCAATGTGTTTCGATATGTCATGAAACATCGGGTTCTCAGAGAGCTTTACACAGCTCTAGTTATCACAATGAATAGTAGTATGAACCATCTCATGATTGAACAAGTCAGTCAGAAGTTTGTGAAGCCACGCTGCTTCACGAACTACCACACTCAATGCAATGTACTCTACCTTTGCGGTGCTTAATGTCATAGAGCTTTGTTTTCTGCTACACCAGGAAACCATGGCAGAACCTAAAGTGAAGCAACAATCGAAAGTGATTTTTCTGTCTATTGCACTTCCTGCCCAATCTGCATCGGCTTATCCTTGCAGGCTCACATCCACACTGGGTGCATATCTCAAGCCATAACCAATTGTGCCTCGTAAGTATCTCAATACATGTTTTTCATCTATCCAGTGTGTTTGTCTCGATTGGCTCATAAACTAGCTAAGCACATTTACTGCATAGCTAATGTCTGGTCTGGTGTTAACCAGATACATCAGAGATACAATCAATTGTTGGTATAAATGTGGATCTACATCTCCTAAATCAGTGTCACTCATTTTCTTCAAATTCATTACCATTGGAGTAGGCATGGATTTGCATTCTGTCATGCCGAAATTTTTTAGTATCTCCATAATATATTTTCCTTGACTCAGGAAAATCTCATCTATTCTCTGCCATACTTTGAGTCCCAAGAAGTAGTGCATCAATCCCAAATCCTTCATTTCAAATTTTGCAGTCAATGCTTGTTTGCATTCAGCAATGAGTCTCTTTGAACCAGTGAGGAAAAGGTCATCCACATATAGGACCAAAATCAAACACTCATTGCCATCAATGTGATAATATAAGTTTGGATTAGCAGCGCTTTTGTTGAAGCCCAAACTCATCATAAATCCATCCATTTTCTCATACCAAGCATGTGGTGCTTGTTGTAGGCCATATAGGGATTTCTTCAACCTGCATAGATGAGATCTTTCGTTGTGTACAATGAATCCTTCTGGTTGCTCAATTTAAACTTCTTCCTCAATTTCACCATTGAGAAAGGTTGTCTTTACATCCATCTGATGTAGCTTCCAACCCATGGAAGCAGTTAGTGCAATGATAGATTGAATGGAGGTGTATCTGGCTACTGGTGCAAAAGTCTCATCATAGTCAACTCCCTCTATTTGTGAAAACCCTCTGGCCACAAATCTTGCTTTGTATTTTTCAATTCTTCCATCAGCGGCATGTTTGATATTATAAATCCATTTGGAAGTCACTATAGACTTTCCCTCTGGCCTTGGAACAACATCCCATACATCATTTTTTAACATAGATCGATATTCTTCAATCATGGCATCTTGCCATACTTGTTCACCTGAAGCTTCTCCATGATTTATGGAAGGCTAGTTCTTCTTCAAAAGTAACATCTCTTCTTACTTGAATTTGTCTCTAACCAGGAATGTAGATTCTATAGGCTTTTGAGGATTCATTGTATCCAAAAAATGTGCCCTTCCTTCCTAAAGGTTCTAGCTTGGATCTCTTTTCTTTGGGTACATGAAGATACACTGGACATCCAAATATTCTGAAGTGTCCCATCTCAGGCTTCACTATGGTGAAAGCTTCTTCTAGAGTAATGTTCTTTAGGATTTGATGAGGGCTTCTATTTTGAATATATATTGTTGCCATACATGCTTCTTCCCATAGAGTCATAGGTAGACTTTGATCATGTACCATTGCTTTTGTTGCCTCAATGATAGTTATGCTTTTCCTTTCAACTACCCCATTTTGTTGAGGGTTGTAAGGAACTTTGAACTCCCTCTTGATTCCTGCTTCAATACAAAAATTGTTGAATTCTTTTGAGGTGTATTCTCCTCCATTATCTGATCTTAATATTTTGATTTTTCTTCCAGTCTGGTTCTCAATCTAAGCTTTGAATTCTTGAAATTTTGCAAGGAATCCATCCTTGTTCTTTAGAAAGTAAATCCAAGTTTTCCYGAAGTGGTCATCTATGAAGAGTACATAGTATAAGTACCCATTTAGAGATGCAACAGTCATTTGCCCACATACGTCTGAATGTATCAAGTCCAAGATTTTCTTGGATCTGTTRTCAYTGCTTGGGAAGGATCCTTTAACATTTTTTCCATGGAAAAACCTTTGCAAACACCTTTATGCTGAATCTATATTTCTGGTAGACCATTTTCCCTAGAGCWGGAAGAGCTCTATAATGAATGTGAGCAAGTCTTCTATGTCATAGCTCACTCAAGTTGATAGTGTCATGTGATAAGTCTTGGACTGGTTTGATGGTTAATTTGTACAAGTTGTTTTCTCAGACACCAATTACCTTGGCATAACTTATATGAGAGTCTTTGTGCCATGCAAKAACTCTTCCTTCTGAGAAATTAATCTTATAGCCTTTGTCTTCCAAGGCAGAAATAGAGACAAGGTTCCTCTTCATTCCGGGGACATATAGTACTTTTTCTAATTTAAGCTACATGATTGAATCTAGTTGGAAGGTAGAAGTTCCAATTCCTCTCACATTATATCTCGCATCATCTCCAAGAACAACATGTAGATGTGTATCTTTCTCAACGAAGTGTATTAGGTGATTTCTAAGACGGGTCATATGTCTGGCGGCACCACTATCAATTAACCAAGTATTATCATTGGTAGGGACCATACCTGAGAGTGTTGAGATGTTGATGTCTTTGTTTCTTTGAGGTCTTGTCTTTCTGGAACTGAGTTTGCTTGAATCATCAAGCTTTCCCCCCATCATGATTTTGCTCATTTTGGATTCTTCACAAACCCTTGTCAACTAGGCTAGAAAACCTAACGGATAGGTTAGGCTAGAACTTTTAGGTTTTGTTGGACTTATGACTGCCAACAATAATCCTTAGAGAAATATGATAGCCTTGGTAAGCTGAAGAGCTTCTTCAAAGAGTTGCAGAACACAATTCTGAAATTTTTTGCAGAAATTGGCGAAACCCTAGAAACCCTAGGGCCAAAAAGTCAAAATGCTCAGAATTGCAATTTGAGACTTGATGGAGGTGCATTGAAGGAGTTTGTACACACCTATGTCCTTTTTATCCTCGACGTCCAAGTTTCAAGTGCTAGAAACCCTCAGAAGAGTAGGTCGTATGGATTTTCTGGGAACCCTAGAAGAGTCATATGGTTTCTGCAGAAATGAGAGAGCATGGCTGGAAAATGTTTGTGCAATGGGCTCTTCAAGACCTATGCTCTGATACCATGTTGATTTTTCAATAATCTAGGTTAAGCATGTAGTTCATTCCATTTTAGCATTTGTCTTAACCATAAACAATAATGTTGCAGCAACCAAGATCACAAGAAGAAACACCATGCACAAGAACACAAGAAGTATCCTAGGAAACCCTTCTCAACAAGGGAAGAAAACCCAGCCAAGTCCTTTGCTATATTCTTCAAGAGAAATACCTTCACCACCAATAAGACCTAGCACACAAGGGGGTGCTCAAACCCTAGAAGACTAGTGCCCAAGAGAGGTGTGCACTTTTCCCAAGAAGATGTACTTGCTGAAATTTCCAAACTCATGTGAAAGATATGATTCCTTAATGGGGAATTTACCTTTACTTATACTAGACTGAACCTGTCAGTAGAAGTGTCTATTGGCACAATAGGGCCAACCTCACTAGATCACAATATAATTAATATTAACCAGATTAATTATCTTTTACATTTATTATTAATCACATTAAGGTGGGGCCGACCTGTACCCTTTACATTACAATTAGGGTTACAGGTAGGTCTGACTCTTGAACAATATAGAAAGGGATCTTATACACACACTAGTGCTCATCCACTAGGGGTACATCCATAGGGATGTCCATATCTTTGGCTCACAACATTACACAGGAGAACCACTTCTTCACTAGTGCTCAACAACTAGGATCACATTCACCTTTGCTCGTCTACAGGACCGTCCACTCAACATATCTTCTTTCCCATTGCATTACACAGGAGATTCATCTGGATTTTATCGTCAACTGTTCTAATCAGAGGAGGCTAATACATCATCTTCATTTATGTTCTCATGACGATGCACCCAGCACTTTGGGATTTCACACGTTCACCTTGTGCTCAGCCACAGGCACGTCCAACTCTATAGATCTCCTTTCTCACTATGTTACACAAGAGAATCATCTGGAGTTATTCTCAACTCCCTGTAAGGACGAGACCATATCTACATTCCTTTTATGTCTCAGATAGGAACCACACACACCTCTCAGGGGATTTATCTCAGGTTTGTAAGTTGGAGAATGTCTCATGTAGCTGCAATCATCAACAATAAGGAGGAAACTACAGGTTGGAATTCTTCTTATCAGAGCATCCACCACTTATGTGCTCACTATATCGAGGCAGTGAGGACACCCAAAGTGAGGATGAGGCATGCAAATTCTAGTTGGTCGGCCCATCTCAGAGGTCGTAGGCAATGACATTCTGAGAGTCCGTGGGAAGCGCCCCAGGTCGCCTTCACAAAATCTGAAAAAAAACAAGCAACAGAATAGTGGACGTACATTGTCTGGCTGGGGGTGTAAAATTGAGTGGTTTGATCGGCTAGGGTGCTTTCTGGGCTATGCCCCGACTTCTTTCCATGGATGGACTTCTTCTAAGAGCCCAGCTCCATGCATTTCTCATTATCCCTCCAGTTGCAGCCAAGATGTTGAATCCTCATGCCACCCAACGATGACTCCATTGAAAGCACCCTCCATCGAGAATTTGAATGCAACTAGGGAGGCGGATTATGAGCGCATATTTGCAGCCCTTTCCACACTTCAACAACTGATTTTTGAGCTTTGCAGTGAAATGAACGATGTCAAATTCTTCCTTGAGCTTCTAGACCACCACATTGCCATGGCATCTGACATGCATAATGCTTGAGATGCCTCGCCATCTTCTGCAACAATTGGAGCAACGATGCATGCCCTTCTTCCTCCAACATGGAACTGATGTTGCATATGATTTAGGTTCATCATTTTTGTTACTAATCTTTTTCATCTATATCAAGTCTTCATAGTTGTTAATTTTAAGGCCAGATTAGCAATATTGTTCTTTTCATTACGTGTATGGAATTATAAATTAGTCTCTATGTCATAATAGCCTCTTGCCTCTATATACATTTTGATGTATTAAGTCATTCGGTTTTGAAAACTCAATTGGAGCAGAGTTCATTTACACCTATGGCGACTCTTGCTTCAGCAAACAATTGGC
>JASDQU010025115.1:3960-23943 GCA_032191745.1 Picea mariana
ATTTCAAAGGGAGGACTCCTAGAGAATTGTGTCCAACTTATGATGGAATAAGAATCAAGCTTTATTTTCACATCAGTTTCCATTCTCTAGTTTATATTTAGAATTCTTTAGTTTATGTGTTACTTTGTTCCTGGGAGAATTGAGCTCACTCCAAATAGATCATAGTAGAATATTCTTCTTGTTCTAATGATTTGAATAGGTTTATAAGCTTTATTGTTTTTATTAGAATTATTTGATGATCTTGATTGTTGATAGGTTATTTGAAACATTACAAGAAGACCTCCTGTAAGGGAGCTATTTTTTTCATGCCTATTGTTAGCACTCTGTAAATTCTCGAGAGGTTGAAAAAGAAGAAATCTACAAAGGTAACCTTAACCAACCGCTTTTAAAGCTGGGATCTAGCCCTTCCAGCTTCAGAGAGGGATCTCTCTATATGATTTATCTTTATTTTTAGTTTTGATATTAGGCTAGCTAAAGGCACGAGTATGTTTTGTTGTAAAAGTGTTTATAATTTGGTTGAGATAGTCTACACCTCCATGGGCTATGGGGTTCGTATTTAAACAAATAATCGATGCAACCAGAAATGCTAAAGAAAACCTTCACAGGGAGAGATAATATATTCACTGGATCTTTATAAATTAAAATGACTGAAAGAAGAAAAGATAAGGAAAATAAATTCAACTAACAAGCAGTTAAGAATTTCTTAATTGAAGATATTGGAAGAGAACATTAAAATCTTTAGAATCGGAAACAGGGTATCAAAGATAAATCCTGCAACATTACGTTATTCATAAATATTAGTTTCAGAAAACAAAATGATTACAGAGAAATGAATACATTAGACTCAGAAGATCAACGTCACCAGTGAACATACGCAAGAATCCTGTAAATGCCTCTTCTTTATTAATGGTCGATCTCAAAAATAGTACAGCTTGATAGCAATAGGGTGTGTGAATCAACAACCCCCAATACTTCGAAAGATGAAGTATTTATAATTCAAATTACAAACGTTCATGTCATAACTGATCAAGACATGTTCATTCTATTTTTAGTCTAACTACTTTAACTAATAAAAAACTGTTTGATGACTCATTGCAACTGCGTGCGGAAATTTCTGGGGTAGGCCGTTGGCGAGGTGCCTTCACAATCTCTTCTGACAGGACAGGTGACTGGATTGTGACAGCTCATCTGCTAATCTAGTAGATCACACAGTTCTTCCCATCTAATATGACCTGGCACTGTGACTTTAAGCAATCTTCGATACACTTCATCCATGTCTGTATATTTAGAAAATGTAGGCTTGATGGTGAATATGTGTTTAATTTCATGTTGGATACTAATATCCAACTGCAAGGCATCCATGAATGCTTTTCCTATGATGCTTCCCTGTATCCCCGCAAACTTGGAATTATCCTTAGACACTTCAGTCAACCTTTTCTTGTAATCAAGGAGTGTCATTAACTTGTCATTAATGAACTTCAGGCCAGGTAGTCCCTTCCTTTGGAGAGAATCTATCCTATTGAAAAACTTCTGCACTCCTTGATCCATGACTTGAATCTTCTCCTCAAGCTGAAGCATGAGACCCCTTTTGGTTAGGACCCTTTTGACTTCAAGTATAGTTTATGTCCTGTTCTCAATCTTTAATTCTTCTAGTTCCTCCCTGGTCTTTGAATTCAGGAACCTTATGATTTCATTCACTTGGGNGAGAAACTCATTTTGTTCAAACATGATTTGAACCATTGGCCAGATTTCATTTATGGACTTGGAAATATCTGACCACACAATCTCTTTGACCTGGGCCAAAGTCTTTCCTGCCATTGTCTGTTTCTGGAGTTGCTGTAACTCCTTCTTGATTTGCTCATTCACCTGTTTCTCTTTGGATAGACTCGTCTGGAAAAAAGTCTTTAGCTCTTGGAGATTCTCCACTTATTTCTTAAGCCTGCTGATTTCTGACTCTTGCAGGTTCATTCTCTCCATAGACTTGGCCAAGTCTGTTGTTCCCTCCGGTAGTGGCACTGATGCAGCAGATGGAATGGCTGTCACTGTTGCTGTGCTCAATCCTGCAATTGGGATAACACTTAATGGGATGCCTTCCATTGTCTTTTCCTGCTCTCTCTCTTTTAGCAGTCTTTCCATCTCATCCTCCATCTCCTTTAGCTGAGCATTCTGCTCCATGAGTAACTTTAACATCTCATCCTTTTCCCCTTCTTTTTCGGCTATCTCCTTTGCCTGTGGGTCCTCTGTTGGAGGGATCTTTAGCTGTTTTCTTAAGGATGTGATGTCAGCATTTTTCTTTTTGATCATCTCTTCGGTAGCCTTGACGTTCGCAGGGTCGTAACCGATCTTGAGGACCAGCTCCTCCAACGTCTTGATTCTGTTGTCTTTTGCAAAAGATGATATTTTCTCCAACTTCAGTTGGGTCTGGGCATTGTTCAAAGCTACCCGAAATTTTGATGCAGAAGATGTAGCATGGGCCAAAGTGTGGAAAACCATCTCGCCAGTTTGCTTGTGCAGATCCATCTGATCTGTTGGATGCACGTCTTTAGCCTGAAACTCAAAGGTGGCCCTTTTGTAATCTGATATCACCTTGGGATCTGGCACTTGTGCTTGGAGGTAAGCCATATGAATCCTACCCTTTTCTGTGTCGAATGCCGAAAGAAGCCTATGCTGAGCTGTGGACGAATGCTTCTGAAATTGGGCATAAGTGTTGCTAGTGAGGGTCTGGTTTTTCTTCTTGATCAGGTCATATTTTTCAAAAATGCCCAACTTGGGCCCGATCTTGCTTGGCGGAGTATCTGTGGGAGAATATATGGATTTTATTGCTGGTGTTATTGCCTTATACTGACTTGAGCCGAAAGGGAGATTGATTGGCTTGACCTTTGTGGTAGATACTGTGGTAGTCAGAATTTCCTGCTCTATTGTTGCACCGGGCGCTGAAACTGTCCTTGGATTTTTGGAGTGCATTTGAAATTCCTCTGATGACACCTCTGTTACAGGAGGAGACGACTCCTGTCAGGGTCTCTTCTCCTTGGGAAACTAAGGTGTGGTAGTGGGTAACACACTAGTCAATGGCGCCTGCTTTTCCATGTCACCTTGTTGTTCCACGTCCATTAAAGTATTGGGCTCCCATTCTGTCTGATTCGCAAATTTCTCGATTTCTGGCTTAGACTCATGCGCATATGGGACATTCTTATTTTTTACTCTCATTTCAGAAATTATCCCGCAGGGATCATAGCGCCAGGTGAAACTTGTAAATAATTTCATCTCCTTTAACATTCAGTCTGCTTCCTCCCCTGCGCCTCTACTGTTGCAGATGAAAGAACCAATCTGCCCTTTGATCCACAATTGTTGCTTCTTCTTAAGGGAAACAAAATGAATATCATCAGAATTCATAATCTACCTAATATATTCTAATGAAAAAACTCTTACTGATACATATCTCGGCAGCTTGTAAGGTGCCAATTCGCACCCGTAAACTTGGATGTCAGAGTGATTCTGATACAAGAAACAATCTCCAGTCTTTGCATTGTCCGAGAGGTGTAGAATTCTCTGGACCTCTTCATTTATTCATGGCTCAGGCCTGCCACTCAACATACTTACCACAGGGTGGTAAAATTGATCAACAAATGCTTTGAAATCGTATTCAACTGAGTTATGTTTCAGAAGGGAAGTCCACGCTGTGATTGGCTGGGGCTTCCCGTCGACGTCCATCTTCTGCATGGAGAAACTGAACCTGTCAGCTTGAAAGTACACGAACATGTAAGCCAGAATGGATGAATACCTGAACATGCCCTCTGTGCCGAAATTCAGAAACTGTTCATGGATATTATTGGCCAATAAGGTACTGTAGTCGAACTGCATGGTAGGTTGTTCATCGTTTGAGAAAATGGACAGAAAACCCAGGATGGGTTCGTCTACCCATTGATCAGAGTAGTAACCAAGCAGGGCACACAGAGAAGAAGTGATTTGATTTCCTTTTGTAGAGAACATAGAAGAAGGATACGGGGGATTGGTGGAAGGAAGTGGAGTGGAAGTGGGGAGAAAAAGCTCGAAGATCTGAGCTCTCTGAGGGAATGTCATTTTCTGATATAGCTCAGTGAGGATCTCTAAATTGAATGGGGACGCAGATTCAACACGGGTAATTTTCATCATCTGGTCAATATCTTTGGGGTTGATGAAGAAGAGGACGTCTCTATATGAAGAAACGATGGCTTTCTGGTCGGGGATGTAATCTGATTGGCACTTGAGGGAGAATTTTTGGAAATGATGAATTTGGGGAAAGAGATACAGGGGAAAATTGGACTCCCAGAGTCCAATTTCGTCACTCTGGTCCAGGAACACCTCCCGGAGCCATGACTGCAGATCAGAAAAGTCGAAACTGCAAATAGTATCTGCTATCAAATGATCTTTATCAACCAAGGGGACTTTATCCAGGTCAACCGGAGGAGGAAGAAAAGGATTCTCTTCTTCTTCTGCTTGTCTTTTCTTTGACACCATTTTAGTAACTGTACCTGCAATAAACAATACGTTAGTGGGGTTTAATAACTGCGGGTGAAGGTGATACGAAAATAATGGAGGAATAAGAGATTTCTGGCACGATGGATGAATAACGAATGAACAGGGAGAACGATAGTTTTATTCAAAAATGGGTCGGTTGGACGCGAGAAAATGGTCAACATGACAACGGGTATATTACCCAGTTATTAATTGACAACGGGCCACTTGGGATGAGTTGGCAGATGACGGTGACCAAAGTATACGGATGACTGACGTGGAGGTTGGTGATTGGAGGTAAAAGTCGCCAAAGGAGGTTGTTCATGAGTGAAGGGGATTATGGTACTGACAGCATGGACTGACAGAAGTTATGGGAAGTGACACGAACTCGGGAGCAAGTGGGGAAAGTGGACTCAGTGTAGGATGACGTCCAGGGGTGAAGGGATGTCAGGAAGCATGTGGAAGATGGGACTTCTGGACCAATAAACCGACGCCACGTATGAACAGGGGCCCGCCGAAGGAAATATCTTTTTCGGACCCCCCCCTTTGGTTAAAGGTAGGACACCATGGGGGGTCTGAAATCCATTTTGATATGTTGATATGCGCACTGGTTTTCTGGCTGTAGATCTTAGCGCGCTCCTTAATACCGATTCCGGACCCCCCCCTCCATTAAAGGTAGAATGGAGGGGGGGGTCCGGAATTCAATGTGAACCGTAGATCTGAGCACTTTGTTCTGAGCCGTCTAGATGTGCGCCCAAGTTATAACCAATTCCAGACCCCCCTCCCCCTCCATTAAAGGCAGAACAGGCGGGGGGTCCGAAATCCAATGTGAACCGTGGATTCACGCGCTCTCTTCTGGACCGTCAAGATCTGCGTGAATATTATCGCCGATTCCGAACCCCCCCCCCTCCGTTAAAGGCAGAACAGGCGGGGGGGTCTGGAATGCTATGTGAGCCGTTGATCTAGGCACCGTGATCTGGACCATTGAAAATTGAATGTAACATAGGTCGGGAGCGGAAAAGTCATGTGTAGGAAAAACTTAGGATTAGCGCCTTCTTATGGGTTTTCCAATTTGGTCTTAGGTACCACCAAGGGGACATCACTTCAACTATCCATAGGAAACGGAGACTTGATGTAGCATTTTCTTCAAGTGGGTTTTATTTGGGTAAGGCAAGCAAAGCAATTAATCTACATTCTAACCTACTTTCACAAGGCAATTAACCTAGATTAAACTGTTGGGTTAAGATATTATTCTATCCTAGGGACTATCTGACCAGGATTAGATGGTCTGATCAGATGTATTCACTAGTGCTAACCTAGGGGCTATCTAACTAGGATTAGACAGTCTGGTCAGATGCATTCACTAACCTATCAACATTGAAAATTTAAAAGAACTTGGTCATGCTTGAAAGGTATGACCAAGTTACTATTATTGCATGGGGCTTTTTGTTTCAATTCCTTTTGCCCTCTTTTCTTTTCTTTTTGTAAAATGAAAATCAATTGCCAATAAGAACACTAGATACAGATAATATCCATAATATCCAAGTCATAAGTTGATTCCCATAATTTATGGGGTGATAACACCTACAACAACTAAGCCTTTTTAAGTGTATTTATTTTCAATGCATGAGTGTTTACTTGATGATCTTGATTATTGATAGGTTTTATGAAACATCATGAGAGGACCTCCTGTAAGGGAGCTAGTATTTTCTTTCCTACAACAACTAAGTCTTATTAAGTGGAATGAAAGAGTTAGGATTTGATTGAATTTTCTTAGATTAGAGTTAGATGCCTACTCCTGCATATATTTTGTTGGCATCATCACAAGCTTACGAGCATCCTTGGTTGATAATTAAATGAAAGCAACTTAAGAAATTTAATTGCCCAACATTCAAGCTTCAAACATTGAAATATGTCCAAAAAACACAGTCACAACAACACAATGATCAAACATACATCACCATGCAGCTACAACAACTCGACTGGATCCTCCATGCCCGATCCATTTAGTGTAAGAGGGAAAAATATAATAAGGGAGTTGACTAAAATTGGTCACGATACCACTGTAATCAAACCTACATTACAACAACATAACAACCCTCGACGGGATACTCCATGGTAGAGTGTTTTAGCACAATTTTTACAGAGAGATGAAAAGACGTTGACTTCTATTAACATGAAAGTATCAAATTTGATACATAACCAGAGAACAGTTCTGGCATCAAAACATTACAAAATAGGGAGCTCTGCTCAACCAATTGACCACCTTAACAAAATATCAAAACTATCTATTTATACTCGAATCAGTCCCCGACTATCAGGAGTGTGATCCCATCACTACATTCAAAGCATTGCATCTGAGCAGTATTTTGTCACACTGTGCATGTATCCCTCTATCAGACGTGAGCTCATATTGACATGGGTCTATAGAAAAATATATCCATAGGGGTACCACGACTGACAGTTCAATCGCCACGACTGAGCCTTCCATGCCTTCTAATTACTGAGTGAGTCAAGGTTTTAACCACCATTCCTTTCATTTATTAACTTAACCCTCGAGATCGGGATGAGGCTTAGTGGCTAGGGGGCGGCCACACGCTACTCTTGGATTGGACACTATATGAGCACATGATTGCAGGGCTATCAAAAGCGGTTTGAAATCACACTGATTTTGGGCTCGTAATCCACCGCCTTCTACCACGTATCACTTTTGCCAAACCATGGTTTCAATTGTAGGACTGCTCAATAATTTTATCAATTGAGCAAGTTGTGTCCCCACAATGAAGCATGGTCGTTGATGTGGACGTGGTCTGCGAGTTAGGTGCACCTCCTAGATTTAGCGCTACTTCCAAGATTAACCACCCACTAACTTTAGAATCCGTCAAACTACGCCCTGGGGGAGGGGGGCGCTACTCTTGATGTTGAACAATCGCTGCTATGCTAACGTGTCATGAAAGAGAAGTGACAGGTGTCATTAAGAAAGAAGTGAATGATATTCCTGCGGCTTCCTAGACTAAGTGCCACATGTCACTATCGAATAGGTGCCTGGTGTTATGACCGATGATTGTGCCACATGTCCATACTGATGACTACCACGTATCCTCTTAAATTGATGGCTGAGATCTCCTTCGGGTCTCTGGGCTCCAGGAAAATCAACACTCAAAATTATTTTCCCTCCGAGAAAAACATACAGGGTTAAGTATTTGATGACATGTGGCCTCCAGAGATCGACGACTGAGATCCCTTCGTAGCTCCGGACTTCAAGAAAATAAAATCTCAAACCTCTCTTTCATTCAATACTATTACCCGGAGATGGCAATCTATTGATGTGTGTCCTCTTGAATCAACAGTTCTTCCCCTGCTTCGAGACTTTGACCCCTTCAACAAGATCGACATCCCTTTTTCTCCCTTCTCGATCAATGACTGAGATCTCCTTCAAGTCTTCGGGCTCCGGGAAAATCAAATCTCAAACCTTGCTTACCTTCTCTGCTTTTACCTTGAGTTCTAGATCTGATGATGTGTGGCTTTATGGAATCATATGACTGAGAATTACTTCGGGTCTTTGGGATTTAGGTGTTTTGAAAGTGAAACATGAAAAAACCCGTGGACGAAAAACCCCCAAAGGGAAGGATTTGCTGCCACTTGCTTCAGAACTTCAGGACTTCGGCCACTTCGGGACTTTGGGAGGCACTACTGCTAAGATCAACTTCTCCCTCCTGATTTTGAGATCAATGGTCCACTATTTCTTTGGGAGTTTGGGCTTTGGCTCTTCGAAAGTTTTATGCACTTCTCACTTCCAAACTCCTGAAGCTCATTTCTCTGAACGCATGGATCGACTGCCACCTTTCCCCCTCAAGATCAATGACTCATGCTTACTTTGGGGTTTTTCCCCGATGCTATACTTTGCGCAACTTTAAGGTTCAGAATGCCGGTGAGTCGCTGATCTGAGCTGCTCTAGGAATCTTCGTCGCTGAAAGACTAAAACTCCCTGTTGCTTGCACTTCAAGCCCGAAATAGACTACTCTGAAAGTTGCGTTTTGAGCTCAAGGCTGATACCTGTGAAAGAAAAGGATTGGGTCACCTTGAGACCCCTAGACAATCTTATGTGATAACACATTGATCCTGAAAGGATTATTGTGATTCTAAACCTTCCTGCCCCCACCTCCAAGAAAGAAGTTCAAGTTTTCATGGGCATTATTAATTTTGTCTGTAGGTTTGTTCCTTATTTTGTTGTCATGGTTAAACCAATTCATAATATTCTAAAGCAAGATCGTTATTTTTCTTGGACAAATGACATTGAGAATGATTTCATTAGGATTAATAAAGCAATCAGTTTTGCACTGGTTCTGGCGAAATTGGATTTTGAGAAAGTTTTTATCATATATACCAATGCCACCGAGGAAGCAATTTCAGCTATCCTCTTACAAAGTGATGACCAAAAAAATGAAAAACATGTATCCTACATGAGACATATTTTATTAGATGATGAAATCAAATACTCTTATATTGAGAAACATGATTTTTCTCTTGTCAAGGCTATAGAAAATTTTCTCCATTTTATATTAGGAAAACATACATAGGAAAAAGTCCCTTTTCATGCTGTCAAGTTTATGCTTTCACAAACTTATCTTTCAGAAAAACTAGCACATTGGCTTGTGTTGACGGGCGAAAATGAATGCTCGTCAACTGGAGGAGTGAATCCGGTCTGGGGTTGTCTAAATAACCCAAGTCGTTTGGGATGATCCACCCTGACGGGTTTAGTGGCTCTGTTGGCCGATCTAAGTCCTAGGAAAACGAAAGAAAACTAACTAAAGGAACTAATCTAAATGAAAACAACAATTAAAGCAAACTAATAAACAAATCTGAAATAAATATATACAGTCTATTGTCTAATATTATACAACAATAATTCTATGAAATTAATTATCAGATATCAACACAATTAAATCTTAATCACAAATGTACAATATTTATAGATTACATATTTTAAATGAAAACCTGCAAAAATCATTTGTAAACTGTCCTATGACAACAAAACTATTGTTTTTTTATTTTTATATCTTTTATGTGAAAGAAGAGAAATAAACAAAACTAACTAAGCTGAGTAATTAAAATAATAATCCTAACTATAAAACAGAACTATGTATCTATCTAAACTAATGAGAATTCTCAAATTTATTAATTATTAAATAACAAATAAAGGACTAACTTGAAATAACGCTTCCTATTTGTCCTGTGCACAATATTCGATTCAGTTGTTCGGTGGGGAAAAAACTGCACCAACTTCTCCACAAACTTCTCGTAAACAAGAAGCAACAGTTCTCTTTTGAATATAAACAAAAGAACAAATAAGACATAAAACTAACAACAATCTTATGATTTACAAATCATCATAGTTAGATAAATCCTTGTGTGAAGATCTGTACAAAACAGTTCATTTAATGAAGAAGATAAACCTCTACTCATCAAATCGAAAGAGAGTAATTGATGTGCTAAAACTGAGATACATAATACATGGATAGAATTTAAATCACACCACATTAACCTGTAATAAGTCTTGATATCTAAAGTATTCAATGACTTAATCACAAATTAGAATGCACAAAACCTGAACGAAAGTATGATAAATTGAAAGCTAAAGCTGTTACAAACGATCGACTTCCATTCAAGTCTGTATCATCATAAATCCATAGTCTTGTTCTCCCAACATTGATGATGGGTTCATTACAAAAAATAACAAGTATTTAAAGGCCACAGGGTAAAACATCCCTGTGGGAATTATCAAAAACAGTTTACAAAAAATATGGGAACAATCTCCCAAGTCTCTATTTTTGCCTATGACTAGCAACTTAAAACAAAATTATATCTAAACTGCCACAACATGTCCAATTTGTCAATGAAATTCGTAGGTACCTGTAAGTAGACAATAATACACAAGTTTAGATAATGTTTTATTGATAAAATTAACAAAAATCTAAATTTTAAGACTAGCTACAGAATCTTGTGATTCTGTAGCTGGTCTAATTTGAAAACATAACCGTTTTAAATCAATCCAAAACTAACAGAAATATATTCGACCTATTAAACAAATCTTTAATTGCTAATTGAAAACAAATCAAATCGTTCATGTTAGAAGTAACCAGATTCTTTATTCCAATTTGAAACAAATGAAATCGTAATTGAATTAATGAAATGATAACAGGATATGTACGATCTGTCAAACAACTTTTATTACCAATTTGAAATAGACAGAATCATTTTCAATTCAAAACTAACAGAGCCGTATCAAACCAAACTTTGAAACTAATCCCACTCATATACAAATGACTATGCTAATTCAAACATACAGAATCGCTTCAAACGTAAACCAAATAGAACTGAATCAAACTAACTCGGAAACAATTTAATCGTTTATATTAATCTGAGACCAATAAAATCGCATTAACCAAATCATAGCTATGAAACGAATCGATGCAATCAAAATAGTTTATGCTAATTCTAAACGAAATCTTTCGTGCTAATTCAAATACAAATGAAATCATTTCTGGTAATTCAAAGTAAGCAGAATTGTTTTTTTTTAATCTACTTAAACAAACAGGACTAATCGAAAGCAAATCCAATCTTCAACGCATATACAAACGACTATGCTAATTGAGGGTATACAACATTGTTTCAGAATCAAACCAAAAGGAATGAATAGAACTAACTTAGGGCCAACACAATCCAAGAACAACAAAATCATATCAATCAAAACATAGTTGTGTTTGTTTTTAGAAAAACAAATCTTCTGTACATGATTCATAACAAAATCATTTTTGGTATTTCAAAAATAACAGAATCATTTTGAATCTATTTAAAATGAACAGAACTAGTTAAAAGCAAACATAATAGGTCACACTAATTCAAACCGACTCATAAAACAAAATCGATATTGAAATACATACCTAGGTAGTAGGAGAACGATTCGATCAGGATAACTTTGAATTGACAAAGGCCGTTGCGGCCTCAACATTTCTGAAGACAATTGAACCGGTGGTCTTTTGCTTCTTCTGGTTGGCTTGTAGCCTGTCTCTTTCTTTTGAAAACGCTGCCACCCGTTCCTCCAAAGATTTAATCTTAGATCGCAACAGGGGAACGTCAGTGTAATAACATTCAATCCGGGAATTACATTGAGTACATGGTGGTTGATCGCGCTTTGGCATTACAGGCGAGGGTTCTTTCAAGTTACTAGGGGTTTCATTGTGAAGCTTAATTCCCAGGAATTTAGGGTCTTTCTTGAGGCACAAAGGTAAGTTGGAAACATAGTCATAGGGTTCCATTGAGCAGAGGCCATGAGAGTAAGGGTATTCCTCGGATAGGAAACGTTCAATATCAGAGTCCGAGTCCTCGCTCAACACTATTGGCTTCTGGTCAACGTTTTGCTTGGGCTTGTTCCTAGCACATCTGGATATCCATCATGCATTTTTATTTCCCCTACTGTTGACACCAGTATCACCTTTGTCTTTCTTCCTTACAGGCCTCTTGACGGCCTTAGTATCGTCTTTAGCACATGGGTTGAGCATGGTATCGGGTAGGTCAAGGTTGGGGCAATTCGAGGGTTTGACAGGGGGTAGAAGGGTAGGAGGTGGCACGACTAGCCCAACCAGAGTTTCAGTAACCACAACCTTGTCCACTTAGACACACTCGAGGGTGGCAAAGACATTCCTTGATAGGAAGGCTTGCCAACAGTCACCGCTAAGGCTCAAATGGTGGACGATAATTATTTTGATCAAGCAGTGATGGAAAAGGCTGCTATCATCCTTCTCACACTTAAATCGTTTGGAAATGTTGTAAAGAATGCATAGGATATAGTGCAGCATATTCAGAGGGTAGTCTATAAAATTCATCAATAACCGAAGATGATACAATAATACCAAACCATAATGACCTTTACAGGTCACAAAATTCTTAACAATTGCCAATAGGTCATGCCACCTGGGTTTGAGGGAAATGACAGGGATGCCTCTATCACAAATAACAATCTTCCTTGATGTGAATAGGAGCGACCATGACACCTCATCCACTTTGGAGTTCTTAAACCACCTCTTCCCTTTAGCTGGTAAGCCTGTAGCCAAACTGAGAAATTCCTCATTTAGTTCAAGCTGTATGTCCCCAACCTTAGCCCTGCATCCGTCAAAGGTGAGGGTAAAATGTTGGGCTACTGAAAGGTTAAAACCCTCAAATCGTTGGATAAAAACTAACCAACCACTATTTTCCAAATCTTCATGGGCATTGTCGAATAGCAAGAGTGTTTGGTTGCCATTAGGTTCTATGAGCACCACAGGTGCCATAGAATGGAACACACAGTGAGCAGGGTAAATGGACAAAGGTTTGGACAGGGTATACGCAGGACCGATAGCTCACAGGCTTCCCTGAAAACCAACAGAAGTAACCCGAGATAGATGACAGGCATTAATGCCTCAGTGTGCGAGGGTGGTGGAATGAAAATAGACCCATGCAAAACAGTCATATCCAAATATACAATTGACGACACATATGGTGATTCAAATCACTATTTCAATGTGTTAAAAGTAATGCCATTCAAACAATTAATCAAAACTATGTTAAGTTGACCACAGATTTGCACAAGTAATAGTGTTTGCATGGTTTTAAAATCAAAACAACGATTTGAATATAGCACCAAGAATTCATTCATAAAATGTATGCTTTATATGGAACCATTGAATTAAGGGTCTAATCACCATGTTAATGCGTTGTTATAAAACCATTGAATTCGATCAAAAGCAATAGAACATCAAACCACCATTTAACCAAGGAATCAATCACCATCATTAGAATATCATCACAGTCTCATAAAAACGAAATCATATTAACAACAAAAAATGCCAAATGAGTAAAGGTTTTGGTGTCTTTCCAACTGTGTGACCATAATTGAATTGAAAATGCAATGAACACATAGACAAGAGTAACCATAATAAATCAGTGATGATTTTAATGCCATTGACGTGACTTCGAAATCAAAGTTTTCACGCTTGCAGTCGTGAAAACGAGAATAAAGGCAGGTGTGCAAATGCACAAGATAATCATGTCGTTATATTCAAAATATTGCGATGAGAATCAAGGGTTCCAAAACACTTGTGTAGGCAGCTTATAAGGAAAGGATAAAATGCAAAATGGCTGCCAACAACTTGCCAAAATTCAGGAGCATGATTTGACGATCATGACTTCAAAGACAATCAAGGGACAAGACCTAACTCTTCACTTAGCTAAGTATCCCTAGCCAAGTGAAGAACTTGACGATCAAGATAATCCTCTTTCATCTTTGTTTTATATTAAGAATCAAAATCTTGCTATATCCAAACATCCTTGGTATAAAAATATGGTGTATTATTTGTAGTATCAAAGTTTAGATGAGCTATGTCCTCACCAGAGAAGGAGACTCTGCCTAGAAGCTTCCAAGTATATCATTTAGGATACTTTTTGTCTAGGAGGTTTGCTGATGGTTTGTTACTTCGATCTGTAAATGATGAAGAAGAACAAAAAATCTTACACGGAATTCATAGATCATCAATTTTTGTCATTCACATCAGTGGCCATTTTTATGCTAAGGCTACTAGTTTTAAAATCATAATAAATGGTTACTATTGGCCTTCGATATTCCACAATTCCTATAAATTTACGAGATCTTGTGATAAGTGCCAAAAGTTCACTGGGAAAGAATGCCTTTCTTCCATGCCCTTACAACATGTTCTCCTAGATTTCCCTTTTTCTAAATGGGGCCTAGACTTTATTGGTCCTATCAGTCCTCCATCTTCCGTAGGGAATATATTTATTTTGACATCCAATGGTTACTTTACTAAGTGTAACGAGGTTGTCCCTATTAGACACACACATGATGAGCAAGTAATTTATTTCCTATAATCTAATATATTTTCCATATTCAACATTCCATTAGAGAACATTATGGACAATGGCCCAGCCTTCATTTCTGCAAAATTGACTCAATTTCTAGTTAAGTTGGGGGTTAAACATTTCACTTCATTTTCTTATTACCCTTAGGAAAATGGGCAAGTAGATTCCACTAATAAGAATCTGGTTAGGATCGTAAAGAAAACTATAGAAGACAAACCTCACCAGTGGTACATGCTTTTCACTTATGCTCTCTGGGAAGATCACACAACCAACAAAGCAAGTACAATATATACTCCCTTTCAGATCATATATGTTCAAGAGACTATTCTTCCTACTGAGC
Source organism: Picea mariana (assembly GCA_032191745.1). Classification (NCBI taxonomy): domain Eukaryota; kingdom Viridiplantae; phylum Streptophyta; class Pinopsida; order Pinales; family Pinaceae; genus Picea; species Picea mariana. The sequence continues at coordinate 18,707 of JASDQU010025115.1, forward strand.
TAGATATTTCCTCCTTACGGATTATGTTACATATCAAAGAATTAAATTCTTCCAATGTTCCCCAAAGGATAAATGCGTTGTTAACCCTGAAAGAACAAAGAAATTTTCCCTTGGAGAACATAAAAAAAAGGCATCAAACTATGAACAAGTATTTTAACAGATGAGAAGAAGATATTGAATTCAATATTAATGAAAAAGTCCTACTATGGGACTTAGCCCATGCTGAAAGAGGAAGACATTCTAAGTTCCAAAAATTATGGCTAGGTCCTTTCAAAATTGCTTTTATCCTGGGCACAAACTCACACCTTCTAAAGGATATGGAAGAGTGATTGTTCTTTTATAGTATAAATGGTTCCCACTTGAAACATTATTTGGAAATAGCTTGATTGTTAACTCTTGTATAAAAATGAACCTTGTATATAGTCTTTTGTCTTACTGGTTTCTTTTACCTTGGTTTGTTGAGTTTTTAAATTTCTACTGTTTGCTTCTCGTAATAATCAGAAATAAATTTTGGATCAGTTTTTCCATAACAATGTCATTCTGTAAATATTGTTGATCGATAAAAAATAAGATACACACAACTGTCATGATGTCCTCCTTTCATACATCGCTGAAATTGTTTTTTTCTTTTAATACTGTTGTAGGATAATTGATTTTGTCTTCTTCCTTATTTCTGCTATCCCTTTCTTCCCTCCATCCCAAGATTCAAGAGAATATCAGAAGAATTCTCCTTGTAAGTCTAAGAATCATTATCTGTTACATATTGTTTGAATGTTATGGATACAAGACCAACCCCCCTCATACATACCACTTTCCATAAGTTATTCCCAAAGTCCCGTCTCATTATTTCCCTTAAACCATCTTTTTCCCCATGTTGTATAACTATTATTTTTAGCAGTTTTTCGATCATCTACCTCTATTGGTATACGAAACCAAACATTTTGATTTCTAAATATGTTGGGAATATATTTCCCTATGGAGTCGCCAGTTTGTTGACGCCCAAAAGCGCAACATGGAATCCCTGCATACAAATTGGTTGAAATTCCTTACTAATTATATATATTTAATAAGATACTAAATAGGCTGAACCCCATTGTGTGAATAATAATGATGAAGGATGCCTCATCTTTTTATGCGCTCATGTCTTTTTTGAAAAAATGACTCTATAGTTTTATTCGAAATCGCTTTCCAAGCGAAATGGGAGAATGATAGGTTTATTGGCGATTTGATTTAAAGAGGAAAAGGAAAAGATGTTGTTTTAATGATCATCTTGGTTTATTCTTGCTGCACATATATTTTGACTATTGATTCAAACTTCAAGCATGGGCCATATATAGTTATCGCATATTGCACTTATGATTTCTTGTTATTACCATGAACCATTTTTAAAGTTTATAAGGTGGAAATCTCTCCCTAGAAAAGAATGTGGGAAATAATATGTTTTTTGTGCTAAGTGTTAAGCATGCACATAAAACTTGTGGTTAATGGAAAGTGGAAAATTCAATTTTTGTATTGAATTGTTATTTGGCAACATAGTGGATTATGCGTTGGAGGTTGGGTGCACTCGTACTTGGATATGGTTGATGGAATTAATGAAAGAAACGATGTGAAATTATTGCACGTCACTCTAACCCTACCTAGAGGTCACCAACCTCACTTGCTTCACAATTGTGTTGGTTTCTTTGGCTGGTGTTGCCTCCGTTTTAATCAGCCATGAAAATAATAGTTCTTCTTATTGGTTTTCTTAAATTCTGCACATAGGCATGATGGATTTCACCTCTCCATTCATGAAATATAGCTCCACTTAGAATAAAATCATGAGGTTGGCTCTTAGATTTACTTACAGACTGTATTTTCTTCCAAAGTATAAATGGTTGTATGTTGTATCACTACTGTGTGAATTGCTTTTAAGTGGAAGTTCTTCCCTGTTGACATTCAAGTGTTTCAAGTTGATGATAGTGTTTGAACTCTTTTTTTTTCAAATTATGTGATTGCTTTATGTCCAGAATGAATACTTCTTCTGTGCTATAACTATTGACAAATTTTATGGCAAGTCTTTTGGGTTTTCACTCATCTCTAGTCATTAAAACTTAAGGGTTTTGTTTTCCATGAGAAACAAAAAAACAAATGTTTTTATTAACAATCTTTAGATGACTTGTAGCTCTTTAGAAATTACCTCTTAAATGGTTGTGAATATATGCACATTTGCCTTATGGCCACCATGAGAGGTCTATGTAAGAGGTATGTGTAAAGTCTGTGTTAAGAGATGGTTAAATGTTTTTTGGTACAAACCCTTTTTTGAAGGTTTTGCCTTTGTGTTTGCTCAAACCTCGATTCTTATATTAATGTATGGAAATTACGAGTTTCAAACTCTGGTCTTGATGTATGTTATAAGAAATTAACATGACAGTGGGAATATTTGTTACTTGCATTAAATCCTGGTTCATTGGTTGATTATCCACAAGGGGTTTTGGTCGATTTTGATAACTGTATAATGTTAAAATAAATGAACACCAGTTGCACATGGGTTTTGAACCCAGTCTGTTTACACAACAATTTTTTAAGGTTGTGATACCAACATTGTATATTGAATATTTGTTGGCTTATGTTGTATTCTCATCCCCCATTGCACGCTTGATGTAGTTTGGTTTTAATGATTGGAATGACACTTTTAACAGTCTATTGTAAAAAATTTGTGATTTAAAGAGAAAAAGGAAAGAAAGGTTGTACAACTAACAATATTGAAACTTTCCTGGGGTTTTGAACAATTGTGTTTTGGATTTAAATTATGAAACATAGAAAAGCTTTGGCAATTCTTTTATTGATGATGATGGCATTATTTTGGATATTATTGCATATAATGGAACAATAATTGCTTATTTCCCTTCCATGCTCTCACTTTTCGTACATTATAAACCCATCACCTTCCCAAATACATTTTAAACAATCCATGTTCTATTATTATGAAATTTAAATTCATTTTGGAAATATAAACGGCTAATAGCAAAAGAGAAAATACTAAGTTGATGACTGGTGTTTAAAATTTGAATATGGATACAATTTCTGTTACTTTTGCATTTGCCTTAACAATATTCATTGGTCTTTCCCATCCATGCTACCATTTTTCGCACATTATAAGCCCCTCATCTTCCCAATATCCCTATCAATCCCTATTCAAATGGCAATTGATTGTTGGGTTTTAAGATGTTAATGAATGAACATATGCTTCCATGGTAAACAATAGAGCCAATGTTTTGATTTCATTTAGGTAGAGTATTGATGCATGGATTGTTAAGATTTTTTAATGACATGTTGGAATATTGCTTCAGGATGAGATACTTTAGTAGAGGAAGTAATGGAAGAGGAAATAGAGGAAAAGGAAATTAGTAGAGGGGTCATAAAAGGCCTCTATTTTCAATACATTTTGACGTTGATCCAAAAAAATTAAATCAACTCTTTCAAGTTGGGTTATTCAACCTAGTTGGCCATGGGATCCTCCAACCCCGACCTGAGATATGATGCAATGCCCCTTCCCTCCTAAGGATTATGCAACCTCCTAGTCTTGGATCTTCAAATTCCTTGAATTGAATCAGGTCTTCGGGCCTTCAATAGACCCAGAACAACCGACACACATGTCCCTTTGATGTTACCTGCAGGTTCAAGTTACCCACAACACTCCTCTATGGAAACACCAATTTATGAGTACTAGATCCTGTGATAGACTCCTTCTCCAATGTGACCACAAGCTCTGACTGCAGGCCAACTCCCTTCATAAATTAAACTTCATAGATTTTATGACCTCCGCCCTTGTTTCCTTCCAAAACACTTTATGCTGCAATACGCAGATCTCTGTCGCTTATTCGCCTGGATCCGATGATCCAGCTATACTTTAGCCTTCGCGACTTCGTGAAGGTTGCGCTTGCTCCACATAAATATTCTAAACCTCTACCTCCTGAACTCTTTAATCCCCTACCACATATATCCTCACAGTCAATGGCTAAGATCACTTCACGACTTCGACAACCCCCGCTCTTGTAACACTTCTATGCCTCTGAACTATGAAGTGTCAAAATACTTCACGGCTATCCTCCATGTAGCTCTCCCAGATCTGACAGTCTGGAATGATTTCTCTCCCTCCTAGACGGATCTTGCTCATCAATTTTGGGAAATATTAAAGGGCTTCTCCCCTTTGAATATTTCTTGTCGCTCTCCCTCCTGAGTTGGTTATTTCCCGAACCTTTGCTCCTTAGAGCACTTTCTTTGACACTTAGTCAAATTTTAGCCTGTGCACACCTTGCAACAGGTCCTCATCCACAACTTAGCTTCTTGTGGGCTACTATGCATGCCTTGTGAAATTTCTTCACACTCGTATGCAACCAAACTTTACGCTACTCCTCCTGAGCTTATGAGTCAAAGGCTCTTCCACACACTCCTTGTGGACAATATGCACACTTTCATATGAACTCCAAGTTATCTCCCTTGCACTTGGTTCTCCTTGACACTTTGATATTCTCAAAATGAATCCTTCAATACTTAACCGAGTATTGACTCTGCGCACACCTTGTAACAAGCTTCCTTCAAGTTGACTCTTGAAGGTGAATGTGCACTCCTTGAAATAGTTCTCAAAGGCTCAATTGTTCTTCTTGAACAATATGAATCTGAGTGCAATTCCACCCACACACACTTTCAAGCTACCTCTACTAAACTTCTAAGTCAAAAGAGGCTATGTTGATGCACACCTTGCAGACTCTTATTCACTCCTTGCATACAAAATCTTCACGTTATCTCTTCTAATATTATGATTCGAAACAGACTATGTCCCACACACCTTGCAAACACTATGCACTCCTTGCACTTTCTCGTAGAAGAGAAACAATTGAAACTTATATAATGTATCACATATTTATACATTCAACCATGTAAATCCATCCATAACATAAGAATAGGAAATAACAGATGATTGCAAATAAACATGAAGCCTACCATTCATTCATTCAGATAGACACAACAACATGAAACATTTGGAATAATTCTCCCCTATTATATTCATTCAAATGGTATTCACATGGATTCATACAATTCTCTTCAACAACTCTCAAATCTCATCCACAATGGCAACAAATATCAACAACTAGAATACCAACAACCTCTACAATAGTTTCAACAATAACCATTAGCAACATCATTTAGGCAACAATACATTTATTTATACTATTGGATTACTGAGAGGGGGGGGG
>JASDQU010025116.1:23004-36482 GCA_032191745.1 Picea mariana
TCCATTTTTTCCAGTGTGAACACACCTAACTGGTTCAAGATATTTTAATTAAATACTAAACATTAGGTTGGGTGCCTAAGTATTAGTATATTAGCACTTTATTGTTCTAATTCTTCAGTGATACCTTTTCCCTAAGTTTTACTTGCTAATTGGTCACTAGGTGTTATAACTTAAAGTCCATGTGGTACACATGAGACTAGGTGCTCCCCCCTTGACATGCGTTGAGGTAACACACACACAAAATACAAGTTCACCCTCACATTAGCCTAGCCGTGTTCACGCGTTCTATGTCCTTCATGCTTCATCATTATCCACTTGCATGAAGTTTGAGAAGTTAGTTGAACTTTGAGTTGACTAGGGAAGACTAATTACCCATGTTCCCTAGGGTTTTGACCCTCCACCGCATCCATCTTATCCACTCATGTGCACACACCTAGGCGGTGTGTGTTGGTGATTAAAATTGTCAACGAAGTTTTACCCGCAAAGTGTTGCTAAAGCCTATTATTATAAAAACTAAATAATACTAGTAGGTGGGACCCCCTTGAACTATTGGAGATCAAATATGTTTGTTTTTTGATATTATGGTAATGTGCGACAAGATTTACATGGTTGATGAGATATTTTGTTATTGGCTATGGTTCAAGTTTATGAATCATTGACTCCTTATGTTACTACAGCCTGTGCTATTCACTAATATCAATGCTATCTGTTCTTCTCACCCCTGCACAACAAACATGTTAGTTAATTTATATGAAAGGCAGTTTTGAAAAAGGAAAAATACTATAACAAAGGCAAGGAAAAGGGACCTAGTTCTACAATATCACATGCGAATAATTTGAAGGAAATGAGAAACAATTGCAAGGGAAGATTTTAAAGCTATCCTAACTATACTACATGCATGAAAATACTTGATGATTATTGTTAAACCCTAGCTATCAAGTAAATGGTTATGAAATTGTGATCGAATTATATGTTTAATATGCATATGGTGTGAAATGTTGGTGGCGTGTTGGGAAATGTGATAGTACTAATGGTTATGCGATTTTGTTTGAGTTATATAATAAGGAATTGGATATATGATGTGGAAAACGCATTTGGCCAGTAATATGTGCAGATTCCAACATAGAGTTTGGTTAATGGTTAAATGTGTTGGCATGTACTGATGAGTTAATGCATTGTGGGTGGAGGTGACGTGCATTTACTGCACTTCACCTTTACTCCTCCTGTTATCCGCCACCCTAGTCGGGCTATTGTTCGATCTTGCTGCTGTGGTTATGCTTGGAATTTTTAGCAGAGAAGGAACTGCTCGACCAACTCTCGTTTTAAGGAATTCGATTACAGGTATGTCTTTTTTTGGCCATTCGTGACTCTGCTCTGGTTATGAAATGATTACTGGCTCAGGTGTATGGGTTTGTGTTTTCCTATGTGTTGCAATTGTGTGAAATTTTGGTTCTTGAATGAAGAGTGGATGGTTCTTACTGTAATAATTTTGAGTTCGTAGAGGTTATTGGTCTTCCTGGGTGATAGCTCGTTGTTACCACTGCTGGTTTAGTTGGAGGGTTTTTGTTTAATTCTTGGGTGGATAGCTATCTTCACGCACTATCACTAAATCCAGTCTCTGCTTTCATGGGTTTAATGGTCGAAGGTTTTCTGCATCACTATGTGTGTTCACTTCGGCATTGGTTGTTTCCACCACTAAAGGTCATTAAGTGAGTGTTCCGTCCTTAAATCTGACCTGTCTTCACCTCAGTACTGTGGTAGTTTGAGCGAAGAACACGAGGGTTATACCCTACATGCATAAAATAAAATTTCTAGGCTGAATGGGAGCATCACCTCTTGTTATGGATCCCTCTCATGAATTGATACCTGTCCACAAATGAATCATGGTTCTCTCTGTGTGCATACCCTTGGCCTCAAAGTTTCCACCATTACAAAGAGTGGGATCCATTTCCCTGGTGTTGGCTATAAAGTAGACCCTTAACCCTCCAGTCCATAGTTTTGTAGAAGAGAATGTTGTGCCTATCAAGTTGCCATAGGTTATTGCGGATTGAATGTATGGTTGATTACTTTGAATACGGATTCGCCCAGTTGGTCGTATGGCAATCCCGTTGTTTTGGAAAATAGTTACTGCCTCTGTGATAATAATGATAAACCCTACATTGCCAATTGTACTTTTAAATATACAGTCACCCTCCTTATGTTAATAGCTCAGTACTGTTAATGGAAAGGGCCTCTACCCCGATTCTATTGGATGCGTGGGTATGCATAGCTACCACAACTTGTTCGGTTGAGTGATTTCTACAACAATGGAGAATTGTTTGGTTGATATACAGTCACTGGTACTTGCAAAAATGATTATTTGGATGATAGCTGGCATCGGTTACAAATGCTTGGTGTTGCTCACGCATGTCGCGTTGTGTGTATGGTGTTTTACAAAAATAAATAATGGGCATGGTAACTATAGTTTTCTTTGAGGCCGAATGATTATTGAACTGGATAACTATAGAAAGTATATCCACTGCATCCTTGTGCTTGTTGATTGTATAGACCTGACTATGCACATCATAGTCAATCACGGTGTCACTAAATCGAAGAAATTTTATATTAAATCGATGGCTCAGCACGATATGTTGAGTTATTACCGTGATTTGGTGTTTGTGTGTTAAGTGGAAATGTTGCATCGTGGGGTTTTGTTAGCTGCACAATGTGTATGGTATGGATAGCTTGGTCTTCACACTCAGGGATACCCACAGAGTTTTAAGTATGTTTATTTATTGCAATTGAACACTGGTTAAGGTAGGTATGTTGTTGATGACAGTCGTTTTGGATGGGTGGCCTAGATTTTAAGTCACATCGAATTGTTTTTTTTTCTTACAATGGCATAACTACATTGTCTAGGCAATTTACCCTGTGCATAGCTTGTGTCTAAATGGTGACTGTGGGTTGTATGACTAATTGTCATTTCGAGCGTGGAAATATAGTCTTGATTATTTTTGTTACCGCCTATACATGTTTAACGAATATCATTGCATTTAAATGATAAGACTGATTGCAGTGATAATGATTTCATTGTTAATTTAAAAACATGACCTTCGAAGTATTATTGTGGATTGAAGAAATGCATGGGCAGTGGTTGATTTTGATAGTTTACAGATTGGAAATGGGTACTATTCATAAATTGTTATAAAATGCAAAGTATGTGAATGAAGGGAACAAAACATCTTACAAATTGTGTGGAATACATACTGTCTTGTGATGGCACTGCGTTGGATATTTGATTAATCAACAATGAACTAGTTAAATGCACATGAATTATTTGGTCAAATGATTGTTGGGGGACGCATCTCCTTTCGCAGAATGGTTATGGATCACTTAATTAATTTCATGAACAATAATCATTCTTCTTCCCTTCCATTATTTCACTTTCCACTAATTACAAACCCCATCACCTCCCATATTCATTTTTTCACTCCCTTTTATGAGATTGATTACAGACGAGAGAATTTATGTGTTAAAGTAGATGGGAGTGACAACGGCTTGTGTGGATTGCAGTGAGGTTTTATTGGTTTCTTTACAATTGATTGTCTTTGTCATTGAGCAGTGACCATGTCCTNATTGTAAAGAAACCAATAAAACCTCACTGCAATCCACACATATCCCATAACCCTTTTTCACCCCCCTACTCATTGATTAACAGTAAAATAATTTGTATGGATTAGATTGCATGAATCTGATACATTGTTGAGCATAATCTATTTCATATTTTTAAGATTTGTCATGTATGGTTATTTAAAATACTATTTGCTAATTGATCATGTATGCAGGATGAGTTTTTTCAGTCGAGGTAGCCATGGCCAAGGAAACAAAGGTAGAGGTAATTGGAACCAAGGCCCAAGAAGGCCCATGTTCTCCATACATTTTGACGTTGATTCAGAAGAGCTTGGCCAATTGTTTCATGCTGGATTCTTTAATTGGATTGGACAGGGAATAGTCTAACCTAGGCCTGAAAGGCCTCCTTCCAAGCCCCGTAGGCACATGGTATCCTTGTACCTCCTCATGTCTCATTACAACCCGAGGTCCCTAAAAATGATGGATGGCAGGAGATTGTCCACCCATAAGTCTCCCAACATCATGGCTGGACAAACTTGTCTTTGCCTGCTCCTCCACCGGCTAACCCCATTTCCCAAGCTAGCCTAACCACTCGCTAGTGAAATCCTCTCATGCTAGTAAGAGATTGAAAAATGAGGCCCACCATGCACTTGATAAAGGAAAAGCCACTGCTACCCCTTCCTCACCCTCCAATGGCTCTGACAAATCCGTGTCTTCCATGATGCATTTGAGGGACAATTGTTCCCACGTGATTAGTGAGATTAGGCTTAAAGGCTCTGCACAGCCAAAGGCAAATTTGGGAAAATCAAGAGGTGACAGTAGCAACCAGGGAAGGGTTGCATCACAGACCGAAAAATATGGCTTTTGAGTTTTGTTTTATCTGTTGCTTTATGACAGTTGACTTCATCGATTTTTGGACAACATGTTTATTTTGGATATATGAGTATTATTGTTGAAATAATTTCAAATTTCATGAGTTTAAATTTTCAAAAGTGAATATGTTGATGGGAGGCACAAGGAGATGTATTCTACTTAACTAATGGTTATGTTATGATTGTTATGATTGTTATGAACTAAAGGGAGTCACAAGGGTCCCCACCTACTAGTTATTATTTATTTATGACCCTTATTATGATTATTAGTTTTCCCCTAACTAAAGTTAGTTGAGTATTTTAATTAACTTAACTAATGAGTTGGTTCAACTACTTCAACCAATTCTAATTTGTTAAAAGAAAAAGGAAAGGGAGGAATAAGAGGAGGATATAAGCAAAAGCATGCTAAGGTTTTCTCTTTGAGTTTATGTTGAGATAGTTCAGTTTTCATTCATTCATATATTCATCATAGCTAATTCTCTTTTGTGATAGCAGGGTCTTATTGTAGACAACACTATTCAGGGCTGAATCAAATAATTCAGACACTTGTTTTTCAGAGGTGTTGATCTATCTTTGATAGTCTGTGTAGACTTGTCTGTTTGTGAATTAATTTTCATGACTGATAAAGGCTATTGTGTAGAGTCAAGTGGGAAGCAATCTGTGGCAAGTTGATTCAGATTTTAGAGTTCAGTTTTGGTTTTTTGTCAGAGGTCATTTTGTATGCTCCATCGGGGATATCTAAGTTTGACTTTGGTCCAAGATTTCTATATGAGATTTTGTAAAGAAAATGAATCTTTGGTAAATTGGAATGAAATAAAGGATTGCTTTATGTCTCATCTGTCTTGATTATCATCTTGGTGTCTCTACTTCTATTCTTACATTTATTTAAGCAAATGTTATATTCAGAAAATTACATAAAAATTGAATTTCCCGCAAGCTTTTTGTTGATAAAAGACTAGCCTAAGCACTCGTAATTAATACTTGTGAGTTAGGATGTTATTTTTGTTGGCTATAAACATAGGGTGATATTCCCGTATACTTTGATTTAGCCAAGTAAATTCTGAAAATGCTTGAGTAATATTATTTCATATATTTTCCTCAACATTTATTTGGAGACCATATTGGGGAGATCTTCGATATCTCTCTGGTTAATTTTTATATTCGATTTTTCATCGATACATCTTTCTTTTCTGAATTTGATTCTTTGACTATTTTACTATTAATGACTATTCCTGTTGCAAGGCAGCCCAATCTTGAGCCCGGTCTCCAAGACCAGAACAACATTTCTTTAAATTTATTCCATACTATTTTAGACATTTCTAGGACCTGTGCTGAGCTTAACCATTCTTGGGCAGCAATTGAACGAGATATTAATGTTCAAGAAAAATTGGAAGCTAGACATAGGCAACCTAGAAATCAACAGTAACCTTTTGTTTCTTTAGTTTTGGCGTTTCTTTCATGTCCTTAGATTCTTGTGCTTCTGGAAGAAGAAGGGGCTTGTCACTTGAAATCAATTCTATTTCTGAAATAGGAAGAAGAAACATAGTGTTATCTATCCAATAAAGTGCTCTAAGGAGGACTCTATCTGATTCATCCATCTCGTCTTTCTTTCCCTCATCTATCATCCACAAGTTGGCATCTAGTGGAGGCTCTAGTGACACAGGAAGTGCTCCATCTTCTCGATCTTCATCATCATCAGTGATCAATAGCTTATATAGGCACCATATCCCTGTCCAATCTACCACAAATCCCACCAAAGTCATCAAAAAGTATGGACTTTTTTAGTTTGAAGAAGACGCCACAACCACACCATGGCATGTGTCCTCTCCTCTTAACCTAGCACTTGCTACTCGTCCACTTTCGAAGTTTAAAGAGAATTTGCCTAAGTTTTCAGGAAATAACACCGTCAGTACCAATGAACACCTAGTGGCATTTTCTAATGCTTGTCATAACATAGGAGATAACGACAATGACACTTGCATGCGCTTGTTTGTCAATTCCTTGGAAGGAAAGGCTGCGACCAACTTCTTTGACCGTCCTCCTAAGATCCTATCTACTTGGGAGGAGTTAATCTATTGGTTCCAATCCACTTATGGGAAATCCAAAAGCCCTGCTGAGAAGTTAAGGGAATACAATAAAATCACTTATAAAGATGGTGAGACCATCAAGTCTTTCAACTTGTGTTTCAACAAGTTATATAATCAAATCCCCAAACTTATCCGCCCTCAGAACCAAGTTTCTTTCATGCACTACTACAATGCTTTGCCTTCTCCCTACCATCATTGGCTTGAATAAAAGGCCATTGATAATCTCGGTTCCACTCTGCATACTAGCTCAGAGTATGAAGAACAACTTGAAAGAACTGGTCTTCCCTAGGGAGAATCAGTTAGACAAACAAACATGTCCGCTCTCTTACAACTAGTACAAGATATGAGCAATCGTATGATAACATTTGAGTGGAAGGGTATTGTCTCCCCTCTCACCCCTGGAGCTTCATCCTCTTCTGCACCCCCCTTTAGAAATCCAATTGAAAACAATTTTTAGCCTAAGGCTATACTGCCTCGGAGTTGGTGCAACTTTTGCAAGGAGCACCATGAAGAAACCATATGTGAGGTAAAGAAGAGTGCCAGAGACAAGATCTTTGGTAAGATACTGGAAGCTACTATTGTTTTCCTAGACTTTGCAGAGCTAGAGGATGTCATGGTTATTAATACTAGGAACAAAGCCTATGCTCCCAAGGGTAAATTTGATCCTCCTCGCAACTCTTCTAGCCCGAGCTCATTCTCAACCACTGCTATGCCCCAGGTTCCTAAAATTCCCAAGAATTAAAGAGTCACTCCCCCTCCTCCCTCTTCTAAATACAATATCTTGAATCAATTGGCCAACATCAAAGAAAATGAAACCCTCCTAGACATGGTTGTCATCCCTGAACAACAGATGAATTTGAAACAATTCATGGAAGGAAAATCTTTCATTGTAGCCAATCTTTCCGAAGAGGTAAATGAGGAGGATTCTTCTGTAAATAAAGTAGGTGTACATAACTTTAGATACCCTGTAAAAAACCCCCTTTTTTATATTTCTATAAATAGCATGGATAAGATTGCCCATTGTTGCCTCATTGATGGTGGTTCAGGCCCAAGTGTCATGTCGAAGATTATTATGGAAGAGCTAGGCTTGTCTTGTACAAACAAAAATTCTAGAAGCATGCTCTCCTATAATAGTCTACAAAAAACAACCATAGGCGAGATTAAGGATGTAACCTTGGTTTTATGTGCTCATCTTGAGATAAGGAGAACCCTCAACATTCAGGTGATTGATATGCCTATAAACAATTATTCAATTATCTTGGGGAGAGATTGGAAATCCCTAACATGTGGATACCTCTCACTCGATGGGACACATTTATCCATTCCTCGGAATGGTAAGAACATTATAGTCCTTAGAGAGGGAAGAATTTCACCCTACATAGAGAATGTTCCACAATCTAGCATAAACTATATCGAAGAAGACCTAGGAGTGTATTCCATCTTTCCTGAAGAGGATACTATTCATTTGGAAAATATTATTTAGATAATGATTTATGGCATATGCACTTTGATGGTTCACACTCTAATGAAGGTAATGGGGCTGGTATCGTCTTGGTTTCCCTTGCAGAAAAAATTAATAATCTGTCCTACATGTTGGAGTTTGTTTGTTCAAACAATGTCACGGAATTTGAAGCTTTATTGTTAGGCATTGAGAACACCCTTAATCTTGGTTGTGGTCACCTTTCAATTTTCATAAATTCTAAGCTTTTCATGAACCTGACACGTAAGACATGTTCTCCTAGCGACAGGATGATGGAACAATACTCCCAAAATGTTTGGGCACTTGTCTTGAACCTTCTATCTTTCAACATCACTCATGTTAAGAAGGAGTTGAATTCAATGGTTGATCAGTTAGTTGTCTTTGCAACCTCTCCTACTCAACAACTCTTGCCTCATCGGCCTGTTTGTGCTTTCCAATCTCTACATTATCCATACGTTTCTAAAAAGGAAGGATCTTGGAAGGTCATCCCTAATGATGAGAGAATTTGTGTTGTCTTTCAAAATGAACCTCTTGAGCCCAAAGAGATTATATCCATAGAAAAGAATGAGATTCCTGAAGGCTTGACTCCTCTTGAGAGTTCATTTTCATTGAGTGTTGTAGGCAGCAAAGAAAAACAAAAAAAAAAAGGAGTTACAAAAGAAGGTGGTTGAAACCATCCTCTTGAATATTAGGACACCTAAATCTTCAACTGACATTAAAATAAATGTCCAATGTTCTGTTAGAAAAGAAATGGGATCCACCGGGCTACTTGGTGAATCTCAAAAGGTTTTTGCTCGATCTTATGAGGATCTTCGTGGTTTTGATCCCGGTCTTGTTCGACATATTATGAAGTTATCTAGGAAAAAACAAGAACTTGTTAATTCTACACTGAAGGCAGCCTTTCGAAAGGAGTTGAGAGATTTATTAAGGGATGGAATGTTTTTTTCAGCCCACCCTGAGTGTGCTTCAAATTGGGAACCGTCCTTGAGGACCACTGATATTATTAGAACCTGTATTGGTCTTCGAACCTTCAGGCAAGCGATTATGAGAAATCCCTCCCCTCCTCTCGATGTGGGAATATTTTTGCAACAAGTTGTAGAGCAACAGTTAAGGCCCTTACTTGACAGTTTGTTGAGTTACAAAATAATCAAGGCAAAAGGGGCAAAGGTTTACAAAACCACTTTTCTTACTAATCGCCATACTATGCCTTACAAATGCATACCTTTTGGTTCACTTGATGCAAGTACCACCTTTAAAAGGCCTATACACACCACTTTAAATGAATTGGTCAGTCTCCATTCTTATCTTGATGATTTAATCATGTGCATCAAAGGGATGATAGCTACATCGAAATTTCAAGTGTTGGGTCATTTCCAGATTACTTTTGTCTTGACCACTAACTCAAACATTTTGAAGGAATTATAGAGACAATGGTTCTCCTACAACACTAACAGTCCTCGCTTGAAGTATTGCAAGGGACCAACGTGAAAGGTTCTAATGCTGATTGGATTTATGTATACTAGTATCCTAGCTCTGCTTTCAATTTTTGTGCTTCATTTCTTTGCTTTACAGTACTCTAATTTCTTCTTTCTAAGTTAAGTTTTTTCCTTGCTGTGCTTCATTTCTGTCTTTTATTGCTGCTGTTTTAATTTCTACATTATCACTTCTGTTGCAATTTTTGTCTTTATCATCTTTAGTGTTTGGTCAAGATAGAATGTTGGATCAACCCTGCCACAGTGACACTCCTAAAAATCATTTTTAGTCGATAACAATCAATCTTACACAACTGTTATGATGTCCCTTATGAAGGGCCCTCGAAATTGTTACATATTTCCATTGCTATCTTACAAGGAATTGGCTATTTCTCACTTCTTCTTGCCATTTCTTCATCCATTGAGATCTTAAGAGCAAGTCAATGAGTTTTCCTCCTTGGAAGTTAAGAGCATATTCCAGTTGAATGATTATGCATACAGTGGTAAAAACCCCTCATACTTAACACTTTTCATCAATTATTCCCAAATTCCCGGTCATATTTCCCTTAAACCCGCTCACTTCTCCTTGTTGCATAATCATTCTAGTTATGTCCTCTAAAATTACTATTATTGGTCTGTGAAACCATGAGTTTTGAGTTCTAAATCTGTTGGAAACAAATTTTCTTGTGGAGTCGCCAGTTTGTTGACAATTAAAATTGTCAACGAAGTTTTTCCCACAAAGTGTTGCTAAATCCTATTATTATAAAAACTAAATAATACTAGTAGGTGGGACCCCCTTGAACTATTGGAGATCAGATCTGTTCATTTTTTTATATTATGGTAAAGTGCGACAGGATTTACATGGTTGATGAGATCTTTTGTTATTGTCTATGCTTCAAGTTTATGAATCATTGACTCCTTATGTTACTACAACTTGTGCTATTCACTAATATCACTGCTATCCGTTCTTCTCACATCTGCACAACAAACATGTTAGTGAATTTATATGAAAGGCAGTTTTGAAAAAGACAAAATACTATAACAAAGGCAAGGAAAAGGGACCTAGTTCTGTAATACCACATGCGAACAATTTGAAGGAAATGAGAAACAATTGCAAGGGAAGATTTTAAAGCTATCCTAACTATACTACATGCATGAAAATACTTGATGATTATTGTTAAACCCTAGCTATCAAGTAAATGGTTACAAAATTGTGATCGAATTATATGTTTAATATGCATATGGTGTGAAATGTTGGTGGCACGTTGGGAAAGGTGATAGTACTAATGGTTATGCGATTTTGTTTGAGTTATATAATAAGGAATTGGATATATGATGTGGAAAACTCATTTGGAAAGTAATATGTGCAGATTCCAACATAGAGTTTGGTTAATGGTTAAATGTGTTGGCATGTACCGATGAGTTAATGCATTGTGGGTGGAGGCGACATGGTTATGCTCCGAATTTTTAGCAGGGAAGGAACCACTCGACCACCTCTTGTTTTAAGGAATTTGATTACAGGTATGTCTTTTTTTGGCCATTCGTGACTCTTCTCTGGTTATGAAATGATTACTGACTCAGGTGTATGGGTTTGTATTTTCCTAAGTGTTTTAACTGTGTGAAATTTTGGTTCTTGAATGAAGAGTGGATGGTTCTTCCTGTGATAATTTTGAGTTCGTAGAGGTTATTGGTCTTCCTGGGTGATAGCTCTCTGTTACCACTGCTGGTTTAGTTGGAGAGTTTTTGTTTAAGTCTTGGGTGGATAGTTATCTTCATGCACTGTCACTAAATCCAGTCTCTGGCTTTCATGGGTTTAATGGTCAAAGGTTTTCTACATCACTATGTCTGTTCACTTCAACATTGGTTGTTTCCACCACTAAAGGTCACGAAGTGAGTGTTATATCCTTAACTCTGCCCTGTCTTCACCTCAGTACTGTGGTAGTTTGAGCGAAGAACACGAGGGTTATACCCTGCGTACATAAAATAAAATTTCCAGGCCAAATGGGAGCCTCACCTGTTGTTATGGATCCTTGTCATTAATTAATACTTGTCCACAAATGAATCATAGTTCTTTGTGTGTGCATACCCTTGGACTCGAAGTTTCCACCATTATGAAGAGTGGGCTCCATTTCCCTGGTGTTGGCTACAGAGTAGACCATTAACCCTCCAGTATGGAGTTTTGTAGAGGAGACTATTGTGCCTGTCAAGTTGCCACAAGTTATTGTGGATTGAATGTATGGTCAATTACTTTGAATACGGATGCGCCCAGTTGGTCGTATGGCAGTCTTGTTGTTTTGGAATTTAGTTACTTCCTCTGTGATAATAATGATAAACCCTACATTTCTAATTGCACTTTCAAAGATATAGTCACCCTCGTTATGCTAATAGCTCAGTACTGTTAATGGAAAGGGCCTTTGACCCAATTTGATTGGATGAATGGGTATGCATAGCTACCACATTTTGTTTGGTTGAGTGATTTCTACAACAATGTTGAATTGTTTGGTTGATATACAGTCACTGGTACTTGCACTAATGATTATTTGGATGATAGCTGGCATTGGTTACAAATGCTTGGTGTTTCTCACACATGTCGCATTGTGTGTATGGTGTTTTACAAAAAGAAATAATGGGCATGGTAACTATGGTTTTCTTTGGGGCCAAATGATTATTGAATTGGATAACTATAGAAAGTATATCCACTGCATCCTTGTGCTTGTTGATTGTATAGGCCTGAGTGTGCACATCATAGTCGATCACAGTGTGACTAAATTGAAGCAATCTTATATTAAATCGATGGCTCAACACGATATGTTGAGTTATTACTGTGACTGCGTGTTTGTGTGTTAAGTGGAAATGTTGCATCATGGGGTTTTGCTAGCTGTGCACTGTGTGTGGTATGTGTTGTTGGGGAAAAACACCCTACAGACTAGCAAATAGAGTTCAGACTTTGCATGCAGATATGACCGAATAGAAATTACTTTCTACCTTCATCCCTAGATTTAAATCCCCTTTTCTTAGTAAATGCATGGAAAGATCAACCTACCGCATTATCAGTGTTTGATGTCGATCCTCCATTGTGCTTGATTACTTGTTCGCAATACTCCTTCCAAAGTTGACCTGCATTCAAGACGAGCAACAACTATGCATGCATACTACTTATATACTAGCGAGTTATAAATCCAAACATATACTAATCAAACTATAAACAGTTCATGAATTGGGACGGGAAAAACATTTTCTTTATTACTTAGAATGAGTCAAATTACAAAATTTGAGACCGGCCACCACTCCTTGAACTTGATCCTGGGATCCTCTTCTTCTATCCTTCAACTGCTTTTCTTTGAATCTCCTTTGGCACAAGGAAAGGCTAAAGGGTTGGGACAATGGGAATACGTAAATGGGCAGAGTTTCTTTGCTATATTTTTCCTTCTTCAAATGGTACCCCTACCCCTTCTTTTATAGGCTAGAAGGAGCTAGGTATTTGGACGAACCCTCGGCCATGCATGGCTGGGAGTTTCAGTTAACTCACCCATAGATTTTTGTTATGTCAGAAACTTTCCTTTTTTCATGATTTTGTCAGTCCACGTGGGTTGTGTTGGGTCAGATAGCGTGTACACGCGTGCAGTAATGGGTTAGGGTGCGTGGGCCTTTATACAAGAGGATTTTCAAAGAGTTGTTCAGCAGTGTGTTTGGCAAAGAAAGGATATGAGTTGGCCTGATGCCAGGTAATCATGTGTGGTGCAAATTAGGGTTATAACAGATGCCCCCTAATGTGTGAGTTCAGAAGAGCATCTGATGGCCGAAATACATTACCAATATTTACTAATGTGTCGAACGATTGAGCCCAAGGATCACGAACCGGGAGGTGTCATCTGCAAAATAACAAATGTCTCACCGAGGTGGGCATACCCATGCTCGGGATAAAATAGAACCATGGATACCAGTCAAATACACTGTA
>JASDQU010025116.1:36532-52913 GCA_032191745.1 Picea mariana
TTTTTCATCGATACATCTTTCTTTTCTGAATTTGATTCTTTGACTGTTTTACTATTAATGACTATTCCTGTTGCAAGGCAACCCAATCTTGAGCCCGGTCTCCAAGACTAGACCAACATTTCTTTAAATTTATTCTATACTATTTTAGACATTGCTAGGACCCGTGCTGAGCTTAACCATTCTTGGGCAGCAATTGAACGAGATATTAATGTTCAAGAAAAATTGGAAGCTAGACGTAGGCAACCTAGAAATCAATAGTGACCTTTTGTTTCTTTAGTTTTGGCCTTTCTTTCATGTCCTTAGATTCTTGTGCTTCTAGAAGAAGAAGGGGCTTGTCACCTGAAATCAATTATATTTCTGAAATAGGAAGAAGAAACATAGTGTTATCTATCCAATAAAGTTCTCTAAGGAGGACTCTATCTGATTCATCCAGCTCGTCTTTCATTCCCTCATCTATCATCCACAAGTTGGCATCTAGTGGAGGCTCTAGTGACACAGGAAGTGATCCATCTTCTCGATCTTCATCGTCATCAGTGATCGGTAGCTTATATAGGCACCATATCCCTGTCCAATCTACCACAAATCCCACCAAAGTCATCAAAAAGTATGGACTTTTTCAGTTTGAAGAAGACGCCACAACCACACCATGGCATGTGTCCTCTCCTCTTAACCTAGCACTTGCTACTCGTCCACTTCCAAAGTTTAAAGAGATTTTGCCTAAGTTTTTAGGAAATAACACTGTCAGTACCAATGAACACCTAGTGGCATTTTCTAATGCTTGTCATAACATAGGGGATAACGATAATGACACTTGCATGCACTTGTTTGTCAATTCCTTGGAAGGAAGGGCTGTGACCAACTTCTTTGATAGTCCTCCTAAGATCCTATCTACTTGGGAGGAGTTAATCTATTGGTTCCAATCCACTTATGGGAAATCCAAAAGCCCCACCAAGAAGTTAAGGGAATACAATAATGTCACTTATAAATATGGTGAGACCATCAAGTCTTTCAACTTGTGTTTCAACAAGTTGTATAATCAAATACCCGAACTTATCCGCCCTCAAAACCAAGTTGATTTCATGCATTACTACAATGCACTGACTTCTCCCTACCATCATCGACTTGAATAAAAGGCCATTGATAATCTCGGTTCCACTCTGCTTACTAGCTCAAAGTATGAAGAACAACTTGAAAGAACTGGTCTTCCCTGGGGAGAATTAGTTAGACAAACAAACATGTCCGCTTTCTTACAACTAGTACAAGATATGAACAATCATATGATAACATTTGAGTGGAAGGGTATTGTCTCCCCTCTCACCCCTGGAGTTTCATCCTCTTCTGCACCCCCCTTTAGAAATCCAGTTGAAAACAATTTTCAGCCTAAGGCTATCCTGCCTCGGAGTTGGTGCAACTTTTGCGAGGAGAACCATGAAGAAACCACATGTGAGGTAAAGAAGAGTGCCAGAGACAATATCTTTGGTAAGATACTGGAAGCTACTATTGTTGTCCTAGACTTTGCGGAGCTAGAGGATGTCATGGTTATTAATACTAGGAACAAAGCCTATGCTCCCAAGGGTAAATTTGATCCTCCTCACAACTCTTCTAGCCCAAGCTCATCCTCAACCACTGCTATGCCCCAGGTTCCTAAAATTCCCGAGAATTAAAGAGTCACTCCCCCTCCTCCCTCTTCTAAATACAATATCTTGAATCAATTGGCCAACATCAAAGCAGATGAAACCCTCCTAGACATGGTTGTCATCTCTGAACAACAGATGCATTTGAAACAATTCATGGAAGGAAAATCTTTCATTGTAGCCAATCTTTCTGAAGAGGTAAATGAGGAGGATTCTTATGTAAATAAAGTAGGTGTACATAACTTTAGATACCCTATAAAAAAACCCCCTTTTTATATTTCTGTAAATTTCATGGATAAGATTGCCCATTGTTGCCTCATTGATGGTGGTTCAGGCCCAAGTGTCATGTCGAAGATTATTATGGAAGAGCTAGGCTTGTCTTGTACAAACAAAAATTCTAGAAGCATGCTCTCCTATAATAGTCTACAAAAAAAAACCATAGGCGAGATTAAGGATGTAACCTTGGTTTTATGTGCTCATCCTGAGATAAGGACAACCCTCAGCATTCAGGTGATTGATATGCCTGTAAGCAATTATTCAATTATTTTGGGGAGAGATTGGAAATCCCTAACATGTGGATACCTCTCACTCGATGGGACACATTTATCCATTCCTTGGAATGGTAAGAACATTATAGTCCTTAGAGAGGGAAGAATTTCACCCTACATAGAGAATGTTCCACAAACTAGCATAAACTATATCGAAGAAGACCTAGGAGTGTATTCCATCTTTGTTGAAGAGGATACTATTCATTTGGAAAAAATGATTTAGATAATGATTTATGGCATATGCACTTTGATGGTTCACACTCTAATGAAGGTAATGGGGTTGGTATCATCTTGGTCTCCCTTGTAGGAAAAATTCATAATCTGTCCTACATGTTGGAGTTTGTTTGTTCAAACAATGTCGTGGAATTTGAAGCTTTATTGTTAGGCATTGAGAATGCCCTTAATCTTGGTTGTGATCACCTTTAAATTTTCGGAAATTCTAAGCTTTTCATGAACCTGACACGTAAGACATGTTCTCCTAGTGACAAGATGATGGAACAATACTCCCAAAATGTTTGGGCACTTGTCTTGAACCTTCTATCTTTCAACATCACTCATGTTAAGAAGGAGTTGAATTCAATGGCTGATCGGTTAGTTGTCTTTGCAAGCTCTCCTACTCAACAACTCTTGCCTCATCGGCTTGTTTATGCTTTCCAATCTCTACATCATCCATACGTTTCTGAAAAGGAAGGATCTTGGAAGGCCATCCCTAATGATGAGAGAATTTGTGTTGTCTTTCAAAATGAACCTCTTAAGCCCGAAGAGATTATATCCATAGAAAAGAATGAGATTCCTGAAGGCTTGACTCCTCTCGAGTTCATTTTCATTAAGTGTTGTAGGCAGCAAAGAAAAACAAAAAAAAAAGGAGTTACAAAAGAAGGTGGTTGAAACCATCCTCTTGAATATTAGGACACCTAAATCTTCAACTGACGTTAAAATAAATGTCCAATGTTCTGTTAGAAAAGAGATGGGATCCACCGGGCTACTTGATGAATATCAAAAGGTTTTTGCTCGGTATTACGAGGATCTTCGTGGTGTTGATCCTGGTCTTGTTCGGCATATTATGAAGTTATCTAGGAAAAAACAAGAACTTGTTAATTCTACACTGAAGGCACCCTTTCGAAAGGAGTTGAGAGATTTATTAAGGGATGGAATGTTTTTTTCAACCCACCCTGAGTGTGTTTCAAATTGGGAACCGTCCTTGAGGACCACTGATATTATTAGAATAGTCTTTGAACCTTTAGGCAAACGATTATGAGAAATCCCTCCCCTCCTCTCGATGTGGGAATATTTTTGCAACAAGTTGTAGAGCCACAGTTAAGGCCCTTACTTGATAGTTTGTTGAGTTACAAAATAATCAAGGGAAAAGGGGCCAAGGTTTACAAAACCATTTTTCTTACTAATCGCCATACTATGCCTTACAAATGCTTGCCTTTTGGTTCACTTGATGAAAGTACCACCTTTAAAAGGCCTATACACACCACTTTAAATGAATTGGTCAGTCTCCATTCTTATCTTGATGATTTAATCATGTGCGTCAAAGGGATGATAACTACATCGAAATTTCAAGTGTTGGGTCATTTCCAGATTACTTTTGTCTTGAACACTAACTCAAACATTTTGAAGGAATTATAGAGACAATGGTTCTCCTACAACACTAACAGTCCTCACTTGAAGTATTGCAAGGTACCAACGTGAAAGGTTCTAATGCTGATTGGATTTATGTATACTAGTAGCCTAGCTCTGCTTTCAATTTTTGTGCTTCATTTCTCTTCTTTACAGTACTCTAATTTCTTCTTTCTAAGTTAAGTTTTTCCCTTGTTGTGCTTCATTTCTGTCTTTTATCGCTGCTGTTTTAATTTTTGCATTATTACTTCTGTTGTGATTTTTGTCTTTATCATCTTTAGTGTTTGGTCAAGATAGAATGTTGGATCAACCCTGCCACAGTGACACTCCTGAAAAGCATTTTTAGTCGATAACAATCAATCTTACACAACTGTTATGATGTCCCTTCTGAAGGGTCCTCAAAATTATTACATATTTACATTGCTATCTTACAAGGAATTGGCTATTTCCCACTTCTTCTTGCCATTTCTTCATCCATTGAGATCTTAAGAGCAAGTCAATGAGTTTTCCTCCTTGGAAGTAAGAGCATATTCCAGTTGAATGATTATGCATACAGTGGTAAAAACCCATCATACTTAACACTTTTTATCAATTATTCCCAAATTCCCGGTCATCTTTCCCTTAAATCCGCTCACTTCTCCTTGTTGCGTAATCATTCTGGCTACGTCCTCTAAAATTACTATTCTTGGTCTGTGAAACCATGAGTTCTAAGTTCTAAATCTATTGGAAACAAATTTTCCTATGGAGTCGCCAGTTTGTTGACGATTAAAATTGTCAACGAAGTTTTTCCCACAAAGTGTTGCTAAATCCTATTATTATAAAAACTAAATAATACTAGTAGGTGGGATCCCCTTGAACTATTGGAGATCAAATCTGTTCATTTTTTGATATTATGGTAATGTGTGACAGGATTTACATGGTTGATGAGATCTTTTGTTATTGGCTATGCTTCAAGTTTATGAATCATTGACTCCTTATGTTACTATAACTTGTGCTATTCACTAATATCATTGCTATCCATTCTTCTCACACCCGCACACCAAACATGTTAGTGAATTTATATGAAAGGCAGTTTTGAAAAAGACAAAATACTATAACAAAGGCAAGGAAAAGGGACCTAGTTCTGTAATACCACATGCGAACAATTTGAAGGAAATGAGAAACAATTGCAAGGGAAGATTTTAAATCTATCCTAACTATACTACATGCATGAAAATACTTGATGATTATTGTTAAACCCTAGCTATCAAGTAAATGGTTACGAAATTGTGATCGAATTATATGTTTAATATGCATATGGTGTGAAATGTTGGTGGAACGTTGGGCAAGGTGATAGTACTAATGGTTATGCGATTTTGTTTGAGTTATATAATAAGGAATTGGATATATGATGTGGAAAACTCATTTGGCAAGTAATATGTGCAGATTCCAACACAGAGTTTGGTTAATGGTTAAATATGTTGGCATGTACCGATGAGTTAATGCATTGTGGGTGGAGGCAACGTGGTTATGCTCCGAATTTTTAGCAGGGAAGGAACCACTCGACCACCTCTTGTTTTAAGGAATTTGATTACAGGTATGTCTTTTTTTGGCCATTCGTGACTCTGCTTTGGTTATGAAATGATTACTGACTCAGGTGTATGGGTTTGTGTTTTCCTAAGTGTTTTAACTGTGTGAAATTTTGGTTCTTGAATGAAGAGTGGATGGTTCTTCCTATGATAATTTTGAGTTCATAGAGGTTATTGGTCTTCCTGGGTGATAGCTCTCTGTTACCACTGCTGGTTTAGTTGGAGAGTTTTTGTTTAAGTCTTGGGTGGATAGCTATCTTCATGCACTGTCACTAAATCCATTCTCTGGCTTTCATGGGTTTAATGGTCAAAGGTTTTCTGCATCACTATGTGTGTTCACTTCAACATTGGTTGTTTCCACCACTAAAGGTCACGAAGTGAGTGTTCTGTCCTTAACTCTGCCCTGTCTTCACCTCAGTACTATGGTAGTTTGAGCAAAGAACACGAGGGTTATACCCTGCGTACATAAAATAAAATTTCCAGGCTGAATGGGAGCCTCACCTCTTATTATGGATCCCTGTCATTAATTAATACTTGTCCACAAATGAATCATAGTTCTCTGTGTGTGCATACCCTTGGCCTCGAAGTTTCCACCATTATGAAGATTGGGCTCCATTTCCCTGGTGTTGGCTACAGAGTAGACCATTAACCCTCCAATATGGAGTTTTGTAGAGGAGATTGTTGTGCATGTCAAGTTGCCACGAGTTATTGTGGATTGAATGTATGGTCAATTACTTTGAATATGGATGTGCCCAATTGGTCGTATGGCAGTCCTGTTGTTTTGGAATTTAGTTACTGCCTCTGTGATAATAATGATAAACCCTACATTTCTAATTTCACTTTCAAAGATATAGTCACCCTCGTTATGCTAATAGCTCAGTACTGTTAATGGAAAGGGCCTTTGCCCCAATTCGATTGGATGCATGGGTATGCATAGCTACCACATCTTGTTCGGTTGGGTGATTTCTACAACAATGACGAATTGTTTGGTTGATATACAGTCACTGGTACTTGCACTAATGATTATTTGGATGATAGCTGGCATCGGTTACAAATGCTTGGTGTTTCTCACACATGTCGCGTTGTGTGTATGGTGTTTTACAAAAAGAAATAATGGGCATGGTAACTATGGTTTTCTTTGGGGCCAAATGATTATTGAATTGGATAACTATAGAAAGTATATCCACTGCAACCTTGTGCTTCTTGATTGTATAGGCCTGAGTGTGCACATCATAGTCGATCACGGTGTGACTAAATTGAAGCAATCTTATATTAAATCGATGGATCAACACGATATGTTGAGTTATTACCGTGACTACGTGTTTGTGTGTTAAGTGGAAATGTTGCATCATGGGGTTTTGCTAGCTCTACACTGTGTGTGGTATGTGTTGTTGGGGAAAAAAACCCTACAGACTAGAAAATAGAGTTCAGACTTTGCATGCAAATATGACCGAATAGAAATTACTTTCTATTTTCATCCCTAGATTTAAATCCCCTTTTCTTAGTAAATGCATGGAAAGATCAACCTACCTCGTTACTGGTGTTTGATGTCGATCCTCCATTGTGCTTGATTACTTGTTCGCAATACTCCTTCCAAAGCTGACCTGCATTCAAGACGAGCAACAACTATGCATGCATACTACTTATATACTAGCGAGTTAGAAATCCAAACATATACTGATCAAACTATAAATAGTTCATGAATTGGGATGGGAAAAGCATTTTCTTTATTACTTAGAATGAGTCAAATTTCAAAATTTGAGACTGGACACCGCTCCTTGAACCTGATCCTGGGCTCCTCTTCTTCTATCCTTCAACTGCTTTGCTTTGAATCTCCTTTGGCACAAGGAAAGGCTAAAGGGTTGGGACAATGGGAATACGTAAATGGGCAGAGTTTCTTTGCTATATTTTTCCTTCTTCAAATGGTACCCCTACCCCTTCTTTTATAGGCTAGAAGGAGCTAGGTATTTGGATGAACCCTTGGCCATGCATGGCCGGGAGTTTCAGTTAACTCACCCATAGATTTTTGTTCCATCGGAAAATTTCCTTTTTTCATGCTTTTGTCGGTCCACACGGGCTATTTTAGGTCAGCCAGCGTGTACACACGTGCAAGAATGGGTTACAGTGCATGGGCCTTTATACAAGAGCATTTTCAAAGATTTGTTCAGCAGTGTTTTTGGCAAAGAAAGGATATGAGTTGGCCTGATGCCAGGTAAGCATGTGTGGTGCAAATTAGGGTTATAACAGATGCCCCCTAATGTGTGAGTTTAGAAGAGCATCTGATGGTCGAAATACATTACTAATATTTACTAATGCGTCGAACAATTGAGCCCAAGGATCAGGAACCGGGAGGTGTCATCTGCAAAATAACAAATGTCTCATCAAGGTGGGCATACCCATGCTCGGGATAAAATAGAACCATGGCTACCAGTCAAATACACTGTAGATCCATGTCAAATAATTATAAAAAGTAGCCATGAACAATACACAGTGGAGCTACATCTCGAAATCAAAAAGATATACATATAGAGTATCCATCTTCCAGAAGCGGATTCAGTCTTATGGCTGGAGATGAGATATTCAGAGCTCGAGCAACAACTTCAAAATCTTCAAAACTCGGGTAGGAGTGTAATATGAGTGTACGAATGCACTACCCAGAGGTCTTTGACGGCTCATCGATCATGGACTTGATAATCTTTGATGATCAGACTAAAGGCTTCAGTTATTTCGAACAAGGACTTGATTGGATGTTCAGGATGGCTGGGTGTGCGGGCAAGAGACATGTTGTAGAGGGGCTGACTCAGGCTTAGTGACAAACTTCCCTTGGATAATAGCACGACAAGTGATGAGAATCAGGCAGCATGTATGTTAATCATAAGTCTACGAAGTAGGAGGCAACGCAAACTCTCCATATGTTTGGAAGAATAACCAAACGATGGAGGACACAACTCTATATAGCGAGAAAAGCTTCCTAAGGTCATACTACATCCCATAGTCTGATGTGTTAACTCCCAAAATGAAACCGTTCTTTCGGTTGAGTTTTGTGGTGAATATCATGGCTTTAGGTAGTATCTTCAAGTTATTTTTTGAGTTTTTATTAGCTGAGAAAATTTTTGGTTTTAGTGTGTCCTAGAAAATAATTGACCCATAAAGTCTTCTCTTTCAAAATTGTCATTTTTTACTTTCCACAGCTAACGTGTTTTCAAAGATTCATTGTACGGTGTGGAAAGTGCCCACTTTCAACAGCTAAGGAGTTCATTTCGTCAGTTGACGCGCTGTTGAAAGTGACAAACATTAAAAAGTTTTGAAAATCAGTTCTTGGGTGCCGCACTGTGGAAAGTACACGCTTTCTGCAGCTAAGGAGCGATCTCGTTTGATATGGCGCGCTGTTGAAAATAATTACTTTCCACAGCTAAGGAGTGTCTTCTACAAAGCGGTACACTATTGAAAGTGCATACTTTCAGTAGCTAACAGGGATTTCTTCGCAGAATCGCGTGCTGGTGAAAGTGGCAAGCGAGCGTTTGATAGAGGTGTTCTCCACGGGTCGTTGTTGCACCAAGCGGGAATCACGTGCGTGATATCCACGTATGAAAGCAATGATGATGTGATCATCCCCACGTCAGAGCAAATCCAAGGCATGCGCTGATAGGAGTGGGCAATCATGGAAACTGAATCATGCATGTCAGATATGACTGGAATCGGAATTCGTTCCAGAACCCACACTCAACGCTCATCGCAATCGGGATGGAAAGTTCGTGTTTGGAGATGTAGGTACAGAGGAGGTATCGCCGGCCTGACACCTTCAAATCAAACAAAGGTTTCATATCACAAACCGTTTCCAAAACACTTTCAAAGTTTTCATTTAATTCAAAACAGAGCCGAAGCCCGAACTGCTTTCAACAGCGCAGAACCTCGGCTCGACTAGGAGGTTACAGGGATCATATTCGTCAAGTGTTTGAGCTACAGAATGGCGATAAAATGCAGTGGCATTTTACTCAAGCGAGAATTGGATAATCTATCCTTTTTGGAATCACATCCCGAGGTCTGGAGGCATTTTTCAAATGCGGGGTGTATGGAATTCGCAGAAAGGTTACAAGTTGGGTGTCACCAGGCCACAGCTGAAGCCTTCGCCAAGACATTTGATGGAAACAAAACTCGCGTTGGCTCTGTGGAAATCAAAGTAGATGAGGCTGTCATTGCCGCATCCACAAGACTGCCAAGAATGGGTCAAAAATGGTTTAAAACCACCGCTCTTAAGAATCTGGATTTCAGCATCTATTTGAAATATGGGTACAAGCACAAAGCGTGGAGAAAAGGTATGCTCGTTTCATATCTGGATGAATATTGGCAAAATTTATTCAAAGGCATTCAACTATACATTACCTCAGAAGGAAGATATGATAAATTGATGATGTACCACTTTAAACTCATGGATCACTTCACAGGAAAGACCCCCATCAATTTTCCTTATTTCCTATATCACAGTTTGACTAAGGTCCTCAAAAGAATTAGAGCTCAACCTTTGAGCATGAAAACTACTCTATGTCATCTAGGCCTCATTAAATTGATTCTTCTGCAAGAATTGAAACAACAGGGGAGGAGCTGGGAGCACTTTCTGTTCTGGGAAGGTTTTGAAACCCAGAACCAGACTGCAAATGAACAGATGGCAGGTACAAAGAAGCAATCTTCTCCTCAGAGCAGCTCAAGAAGAAGAAGGGCCTTACCAAGACCTTCAGAGGACAGGATATCTGGAATGAAGCCTCCATGTCGAAGAGAAAATTGAATTTTGAGCAGACTACATAGAAGACTACACAGCAAAATTCAGGACATCCTACACAGTAGAGTACAGGAAAGAACATCCTTAATTTGCCATATTCAGATTCAGAATCTGAGCAGCAAGACCAATACCCTGTCATTAAGAGTTCTGAGCAATCAGCTAAATGTGCACAGAACTATGAAACTTTTAGTCATATAGAGCAGGGAGAATCATCCAAAAAGCCTAGGCCAAATAAGTCTTAAAGGATCAAACATCTGAAGGAAGTAATTGCCCAGCAAGAAGTTTTGGAGTGGGTAATTAAAGACAGGTATAAAAAATTATCAGATAACTTTTCCAAGACTAATGCTGCATTTGAACGTTTGGCTAAGGAAAGTGTTAGAGAGAAGAAGAGAAAGACAAAACTTGCCAAAGACCGCAACAGCCTGCAGTGTCTTACCAAGCGCCTCAAAAGGCATATCAGGGGGTTGAAGCAAAAGTTGAAGCAAAAATCTCATCCAGACCTCAAAGTCCTCGCTCAAGTTGCAGTCAATATGCAAGGTGAGAAATCAGATGGCCATTGATTTCGGTTTAAAATCAATTTAGAAGGTGAAAACGCTTTTTGTGCACTATCAAGGCTTTCAGCAGCGCCAGGCGACTATTTCATTACCCGTTAGTTGTGGAAAGCGACAGCTTTCAATAGCTAACCCGTGAAAATATCAAACGGTTGCGTTGTTGAAAGCTGGGCAAGCAAGTTTTGAGGCCGAGAACGCAACGGTTTATTTCAAACATGTTTTGAAGATCTGCCAATGTATCAGTGAACTATCAAATTGCATGCAAGAAGTCCAACCTCAGGGATTCTAGGGATTTTGGTTACATGATCAAAACCATATCCTAAAACTCAGCCATAAATACTGGAAAATGGAACAGTCACGCACAGGTGTCATGCTATTTCACCACATTGCAGATGCTGAGAGCTGGAGGAAGCAAATGGTGATTTTTGTAGACTGAAGACAGTTCGAACACTCAGTCCAACTGATTGAAGACTTTAGTTTCAAAGTAGTTTAGATAGAATAGAACTGTTTTTATTTAATAACAGATCCATGTTTTTAGGATCTGTTTAACTGTCTGTAAGGGCTATAAATGCCTTTTTTGATATCAAACAAGGGTTCGATTTTGGATAGAGAAATTGGCTACTATACTCAGACTTTTTATGTCAATATAGATCACAGGTTCCTTTCAATTTTGATGTCATCTTTCCATCTATCCTTCTACCTTATTATCTGTGTTGTCAAGCTTTGAATGGCTTCTATCCCATTGTTTAGCTCATAGCCTGATAATAAGTTTCTTGATTGTCTCTTAGACCCTACATTGTACTGGTTTAGTTACAATCTGTTCTTCATCCACTTTAAAGTTATCTGCTGATTAATCAATCTTTGAGAGCACTGTCTATTTGTTTATCATTTTTATGTTTGAATGCCATTAGCTGGATTGAGTTATCCCATTGATCCACATTCACAAAATACAAAAACATTCATTTCTTAAGTTACCAAGCACCTTTGGTCTGCAACCACAAAGGGTTTCTTGGAGAGATAACAAATTGGCGTCGTTGCCGGGGAGAGGAGATCGAAGCTCAGCTTCTCTGGGAGACGACATAGATCTAATTCTTGATGATAGNAGGTTGTACATTTTCTATCTGGCGACTCCATTGTAACGAAGTGGCTCCAAAAAGAGTTCACACCAGGGCAAACCCAGAAGGCCCATTGACATCAGTTCCTGATCCAGAAAAAATCATCAGCAAGGGTAAATCTTTACACAGACAGGCTTCCGGATCTGCAAGTACAATTGATTCAGGTATTCCAACTGATACTCACCCTTTCATATCTGAAGATTCTTTTGTTGAATCCCCTGCTGAAACCAAAAATTTCCAACAAATAAAGATTTCATCTCAAGTGTCTAAAGTAGAAGAACCTTCTTTGTCTTCTAATATTACTGATTCTGTCCTTGAGGTTGATATTTCATCCCATCCAAAAGAATTGAATATTGAATCCTCCCTACAGAAAGAAGATTCCTCTTCATCTCTTTCTGATTCATCACCTAGAAAACCTTTGACAGGTGTTTTACACACTTACACAAATATTCCCATCCTCGAAGAAATCCTCCATGATTTGTCCTCTAAAGGAGAAGAAAATCTAGCTTTGTTGCTTAGTCAGTTTCATAAAGCTTCTTACTTTCCACCTACTTCTGAAACTTCTGCTCAGGGTGCAGTAAGACAGCCATCCTTTTCTAACTCAGGCAACTCACCTCCTTCATCCTCTCCTACGAGTTTGTCATCTCCTTTATCATCTCCCACAAGTTCCTCGTCTGTATCAACCACCAAAACTTCCATGGCTGCCCCTTTGACCAGAATGGAACAAATCTTGGAAAACATATATGCTCCACTTGTCTTGCCAAATCCCTTGTCTGCCATGCCAACTGGTGATTACCAGAAGTACATGCCAAAGTTCACAGGAGCAGGGGAGTATACTGCTGAAGAACACATCGAAGCATTTTATGCTTATGCAGAGAACATAAATATTTCTGAAGAAGATGTGTGGACTAGAGTTTTCATTCAGAGTTTGGATGGCCAAGCCCGGAAGTGGTTCAAAGAGCTACCAGCAAATTCAATCACTGGCATTGAACAATTAGATGAAGTATTCTTGAAGCATTGGGGAGAAAGAAGAGACCTCTTGTACTACATTTCTGAGTTCGAAAATTTGAAGAGAGGAGATGGAGAATCGGTCTCGGACTTTATCAAGAGATTCAATAAAATGTTTGGTAAGATCCCTGCAAAGATTAAACCAAGCAATGCAGTGACAAAAATCACGTTCTCTGCTGCCTTTGACGCAGAATTTTGTCTTATCCTTAGAGAAAGATGATCAGCCATGCTTGCTTTAATGCAATATGTTGCTCTCGAGGTTGAGTCTAACATTACAGCGTCACAACATCTTAAAGGAAGGGCTGAGAAGAAAAGGTTTGTTGTTGAGTCCTCATCTTCTTCTAACAGTAAAATGGAAAAGATGTCTAAGCTGTTGGACAGCCTAACATTAGAAATGTCAAAGTTGAAAGTTCAGAACTAGCCACCACCAAGAGCAAAGGAACCAAATATTTTTGCTCCCAGAAATCCAAATGCTTTTCCCTACAGAAGAAATAATCCACAAACTCAGATTCTGCAAAGAGATAGGAATACTAATGAAGATCAGAGGATAAAGGTACCTCTTCAGAATGTAGTGATGGACGAAGAAAATGTTGAAGAGAAAGAAGAGGTGGAAGGTGACATTAATTGTGTCGGAGAAGAGACAGGGAAGTCTTTTCTAACACAACAAGCTTATGAGGAATCATTGATTACTCAATAGATGGAAGATGATCTCCTCGGTGATGGTATTTTTACAGCAGAGGATAAAAATAGATACAACCTTCAATCTAAGTCTAATGCTGCTCAAGCAGATGCATCAGCCCCTCCTACAGAGACTGTTGCCCCTGTCAGTCAAAAAGCTCATACACCAGAAGATCAGCCAGCAAAGTCTTCAAAGGAGAAAGCACCAGCTCCTCCCAAGAAGATTGTTGTCCCTGTTAACCAACAAACTCTAGAGAATCAGCCTCCTATTGAACAGCAGAAGAGTCAGGAAGCCCCT
This sequence comes from Picea mariana, assembly GCA_032191745.1. Classification (NCBI taxonomy): domain Eukaryota; kingdom Viridiplantae; phylum Streptophyta; class Pinopsida; order Pinales; family Pinaceae; genus Picea; species Picea mariana. Next base: position 50,336 of record JASDQU010025116.1, read on the forward strand.
TCCATTCAGGTAAAAATTTCTGATAAAACTGCTGATAAGGCTCCATATTCCTTTAATTTCGAGGCTGAATTACAGAAGATTAAGATTCCCATTCCGCTTGTTGAGTTGATGAAAAATGAGTTGTTTAAAAAAGATATCCTCAAAACTTTAGATCCTCAGTCAGTGTCTCATTCTGCTGATATCCTCAACATTTATGATGACAAGCCAACCATTACTGTAGGCCAAATGGTAGAAGATCGAGATGAGAGTTGTCCCCCCTTTTACATCTCTTTAAATATTCATGAAAAAACACTACATAACTGTTTGTTGGACTCCGGTGCTTTGCACAACTTGATGCCCAAAGCTGTCATGGATGAGCTTGGGTTGGAGATCACCAAGCCTTACCATGACCTCTTTTCCTTTGATTCTCGAAAAGTCAAATGCCTTGGGATGATTAAGGATTTGGCTGTAACCTTGACCCAAGCATCAATGAAGACAATGGTGATGGACATAGTGGTGGCTGACATACCTCCAAAATTCGGATGTCTTCTATCACAATCATGGATGAAGAGGCTAGGTGGCACTCTCCAAATGGATCATTCCTATGCAACTATCCCTGTTTTTAGAGGGGTGAACAGAAGAATTTACAGAGAATCTCAGTTGGCATATGTGATTAGCGATGAGAAGAATCCATCTAATCATCCTATTTATGTAGTTGACACGGATATGGGATCTTGTATCTTACAGTTTGATGATTCACTGCCTGACAAATTGCTGCTCCGAAAACCCACAGAGCAGAATACAGTTCAGCCCACAGAAGTATTAGAGGATGATCTCTGGTCCATGTTTTTTGACGGTGCTTGCACCAAGGAGTCAGCTGGAGCAGGAGTGGTATTCATTTCTCCATCTAAGAAAACTTCTCATTTGTCCTTTAAACTGGATTTTAAAGTGACTAATAACATTGCTGAGTATGAAGTGCTACTTTTAGGGCTGAATGCAGCAAAGGAGAAGGGCATTAAAAAATTGCAGGTGTTTGGAGATGCAGATCTGATTATCCAACAGGTGAATAAGTCCTTTCAGGCCAAACATGTCAGACTAAAGGCATACAGAGATGAAGTATTGGAAGCAATTAAAAATTTTGCAGATTTTAAAATTACATTTGTGCCTAGAGCCATGAATGAATTGGCTGATTCATTGGTTGTATCTGCTTGTGCATTTATACCCCCTCTACCTCACAAATTGTCTTATGAAATTCAAATCAAACATAGGCCCTCTCTTCCTGATAATGTAAAATTTTGGAAAGTTTTTGAGGACGATGTTGAACTCACCCGATTCCTTGCAGTGATCGATGAGTTTGCAGATCTACAGATTGATCAAGAGAACGAACATGATGATGAATTTGAGCAGCCAAAGCTCAAGAAAAAAATTGCAGCTCATGAGATAGTTCAGCTATCCACAAATAGAATTCCTAAAGGATTGGTCCCGTTGGAGAAGCTGTTTGACAACAACGATGTGGCTGTCAAATTGCAAAGTCGGGAAAAAGAGTCAGATGTTTTCTAGTATAATGTGTCCAGTGAGAAAGATCCCAAATATGTCAACTTGGCTTCACATTTGTATGAAAAGCAGAGGGTTGATTATGGAAAATTGCCAAAGGAATTTGCAGACATCTTTGCTTGGCAGTATGATGATTTAAAAACCTTCGACACAAAGGTAATTCAACATAAAATTCCATTGAATAAAGACACCAAACCATTCAGACAGAAGCTTAGATCATTCAATCCTTTGCTGCTGCCTACAATGGAGAAAGAAATTAAGAAACTGTTGGACGCCCGCATTATCATTCCTCTCAGGTATTCAGAACGGATTGCTAATATTGTACCGGTTAGGAATAAGAATGGGGAGATCAGACTTTGTGTCGACTTCAGAAATCTGAACAAATTCTCTAGAAAGGACAACTACCCTCTGCCTAAAATGGAGCATATGTTGCAGAAGGTGTCAGGATCAAAGGTAATGTCCTTCATTGATGGGTTTTCCAGATACAATCGGATTTTTGTCCATCCAGAAGACAAAGAGAAAACTGCCTTTACCACTCCATGGGGCACGTTTATGTATGAGAAGATGCCCTTGGTTTGATGAACATAGGGGAGACATTCCAAAGGTCAATGGAGATTGCTTTCATCGGGGAGAAAGATAAATTTGTCTTGATTTACCTTGACGATATTACTGTTTTCTCAAGGAGCCATGAACTTCATTTGCAGCACTTGTGGAGGACATTTTTGAAATGTCGAAGGTATGGAATCTCTCTTAATCCCAAAAAGTCAAATTTTGCACTTAAGGAGGGAACACTACTTGGGCATATTGTTTCAGCGGATGGGGTTAAGATTGATCCAAAGAGGGTAGAAGCAATTAAAAATCTGTCTCTTCCTAGATCCAAGAAAGACATTCAGTCTTTCCTTGGTATTATTAATTTTGTCAGAAGATTCATAGTGAATTTTGCTGAACTCACAAAGCATATCACTGCTATGTTGAGGAAAGACTCTGAGATAAAGTGGACTGAAGCAGCCAGACATTCATTCAATGACATCAAAGAAGCCATCAC